>CAJHQP010001453.1:0-114635 GCA_905132765.1 Moricandia arvensis | reverse complement strand
TAATCTAAAAGTTGTGTTTCAATAACACAACTATTTATTCTTTTAAACACACCACTAATTCGCATATATAAATTTATTTTTTTTTTTTTTTTTTTTTTTTTTTTTATTCTTTTTTTTTTTTTTTTTGGTTTTATTTTTTTTTTGGGTAATATATTCTATTATTACTATCTCAAATATATATGTACATAATCATAGAAGTAAGGCTATTTATAAATCAAGGTAAAGCATGAGGTTATCAATACACCCGGATTCTAACTCATTAATTGAAACCGATCTATCATGGTATTTTTTTTATATTAGAATCTAAAATACCTTAATATGAAATTAAACTTTACAATAAACCAATAGACACATTACACATAGGTCATATAGAATATAAAATATTCTTACATTCTGATCCTAGTTGTTATTGTCTTTTGCTGGTGTATAAGCCTTTGGTTATGGATTGCTGGTTTCTTTAGTCTTTGCCTCAAGTTCAAAGAGTTATTCTTCGGATCTTTTCAGTTTTGATTAGTCGGCTTTGTCAAGTATTATAGTATTCTTTTAATAGCGTTTATACACTGTGATACTCTATAAGTTATAATGACATTGCTATTCTTATATGATATATATATATATATATATATATCATAAATAGTCAAAGATATCAGATTATGAATCACTGTAACAAATTAAATGAAAAAAAATTATAGTCAAATGAATATGAATTCCATACATTATATTGCTAGAATATAAAGAAACTCAAATGTATGAAAATGGGTAAAATTTATTTTCAAATATAAGACCTTTTTTGAATAAAAATTACTTTTAGATAACTTCAAACATTGTTGGCTGGTAATAGATATTTAGCTATAAATACACAATTTCTCCTCATCATATTAACACCAAAAAATATTTTATATTTCCATTATCATTATCAGTAAGAAAAAGATAAGAAAAAGTAAAATCAACAAAGATAAAACTGGTCAAAATAATCTTTAAGTTACATTTTCTAACAGAAAAATGATCTTTTCAAAAAAGCTAGTAAGCTCTGCATACTTTGTGATGCTCGTATAGCTGTTATTATGTCTTCAAAATAGCCTATTCTTTTGGTCATACAATGGCGGAAAATATAATAAATCGGTTCGAAAACAATATTGTATATCAACCCACAATCCAATATGAAACTTGTTGAAATCTATCAAAATTCCAAAATTTGAAATTTGAACAATGATCTTATTGGGATAAAAATTTTGTGTTATTCAGAAATATAATTATGTTTGAGAAGATTATAAAAGACGTAATCAACACAATTGTATTTTTTCTTATATTAGTTGTCATAAATACTGTATATACTATATTAAAATATACATTTCTTAATATCAGAGTAGATATTCATAATTGTTGGGATTGTGATGAGCCTATAACCAATTCTTTATTGTTTGTTTAGTACGATGTTGTCCACTTTGGACTTTAGAGGCTGGTCCGCATGGATTTATTTTTGGATTCCTTCCTAAAAGGCCTCGTACTAATTATAGTTAGACTTCTCTTTATATATTAGACACTCATTGTCTAAACTTCCAATGTGGGACTTTGTTTGATATTTCACATTCTCCCTCTCAAACCAAGGACCACACTCATCTTTTGTGTTATAGCCTTCAGCGAAACTTCTTTATCGCAAGGTTATTTTTGAGAATGTTCTTCCCACACTTCCAGGATCTTTTGACTAGTTTCTGCTGAACTTCTCTTTCCTATTTGAAGGGACTAGTTTCTGATGAACCTCTCTTTCCTACTTGAAGGTCTCATTCCTACTCGAATGGTATTTTGATATTCTTGCAGATTTTCGTCAAACCGCTGTAATACTAATTGTTGGGATTATGATGAGCCCATGTCCATCTCTTTATTGTCTGATTAGTACGATATTGTCCACTTTGTGCCTTAGAGGCTGACCCGCATGAATTTACTTTTGGATTTCTTCCCAAAAAACCTCGTACTAATTAGAGTTAGACTTCTCTTTATATATTAGACACTCTTTATTTAAACTTCCAATGTGGAACTTTTTTTGATATCTCACAATAATATGGAAAATAAATACTGATAATAGGCTGTAGAATTTGATGCCATAACTGATATTCTTGTCGATATGTTTGTGATGTATTATTTTAAATGCTCTTAGTGTAGGTATATATGGTTATGGTTTAAAAATAATTTAAGATATTACCAACTAGGGTTTTACACATAATTTTTTAAATAAGTTTTTATATTTACAGGTGATGAACCAACTAGAATCAGAGAAAAAAACGAGTGAAGAGTTACAGAAACTAAGAAAATAATTCAAAATACCTGAGAATTGGTTGAAAGAATCCATTACAGGACTTGACTTAGTTCAAGCCAAAGAATTCAAAGGTAAACATAAAGCTTTTAAAATCTAGTAATGCTCCTTTTGGGGTTGATGGTGGTATTAGTATCAACCACAGTTTTAACCCGTTTGATCAAAGAAGAATGGTAAAAGTGAATGATTTCTACAGCCATAACATGGCTCACACCAATCATCATAATCCAAATAAATCTGGAAATGAACATCCTCATGATGTGATTAATATTGATTATTTTTTATGTGATGCAGTTTTAGTCTTTAGACAAAATCATGTTTTAGTTTATCCTCATCCCTCCTAAATATGTTGTGTTTATTCTTTAGCAGAATTCCTCATTTTCTTTTTGTTATATATGTTGTTGTGTTTTATTTTTCTTTTGCTTATTCAGATTTATGTTGTTGTTATATTTTCCTCATTTCCTCTGAAGTATGTTGTTTTTTTAATAAATAATGTTATTGTATCATTTTCTTTTAAAAATCAATTTAATAAAACATAACTATAAATTTATTTTACTGAAAACTTCAATCCATGCACACCATCTCGTTAGCAAATTAAAGACCTCAATCCAACCAAACTCATACGCCCCACACATCCTATAAACTCACAAAACTCTCAAGAGTAAGACCAGAAATAACACAAACAAACAAAGAGAAAAAAAAAGATCATGGTGAGTTATTTTATGTGTTTTGTAAGCAAAACACACGTGAAAGCACAAAAGTAAAGACGCTTCTTTCTGGTTTGTTAATATCAAACTCTAGTGACTTTTGGAGAAGAATCAGGCTGGATCACAGAAGATAATATTGATGCTTCCATCATGAGAGCTGCTTGTTCTAAACAACTCTTGTTTTCATCATTCGCATTCTCAATTTCCTCTTTCGTGTATAAATGTATTTTCAACACCACATTGCAGAAATCACTGTCCACAGCAAAATAAAATCATTTTCAAGTTAGCATGGACAAACTTAGTGCCATGGATCGGTGTACAAGATCGTCCATCCTTTTTAGGGTTCCCTGAGAAGCCCTTCCAAGCCCTTCCAAGTTGAACAGGCATCCAAGCACGGTAAGGTGGTCACTTTATCCGTTTAGTTAGGATAGGTCAATAGCTCTCCCCACTAGGTCAAGAAATGCAGCTCCAAGAAACCAAATATTTGATAAAGAAGTGTTTGCTGATAAGACCGGGAATATAATATATCTTGAAATTTTGGCAAAAATAATATATCTTGAAAATAGCAAAATATAACACATATAATACATAGCATATATACTTATCCATAAAAAGGTATTGAAGAGTGTAATAGCGTACTTTTATTTTTAATATTTTATTTTAAATGCTAGAGCTTTAGGGTCAACTGATACACATGTCTGGTTTCGTATTTTGTCAAGTACTCTATTATAATTTTTCTTCATAACATTTATATAGTGTGATATCTTTTTTTCTGAATGAATGTAAAATTTTTTCAAACAAATACTTTTGTACATCGAATGCTTCTAGAACTTAAAAATGTTTAGAGAAGACAAAGTCATAAATCAAGCATGACAGTGCTGATCAGACTCAACACTCAAGCAATGAAGATTGGATTCTTTTTGCAAACTAGTTAGGTAGAGAGCCTTCAAGTTTAACATCTCCCATTTCTTGGATGGAGATGAGTCTATTCATACTATCTTGTCCACCGTTCTTCCTTTCTCTCTAGATGCAGTGTGCTGCTGATTGCATAGTATATCGTAGTATTTGAATCAAGTATACAGCGTCATATCTCTATTAATTAAAATGGCATTGCTATCTTCATATAAATATAAATATCAAAAGATAGCAGATTTTTGTGGATATCATAGATGGGGGTGATTTGATATATTTTATCATAAGAAATAGTGGTGCAGATTTTTGTGAATGTTGTAATGGTGGTTTAGTTGGACCTGAAGCCGCATATACATGTGAAGATTGTAACTGTAAATACTACTATGAGCTGTGTTTAGGAAAACAATGGGCAGAGGTTGGACGCCATGCTCTACACCTGCATTACATGGACCATGAATATGATTTTAGTAAGGCTAGAACACAACTAATATTTGTACAAAAATGCTTCTGACACCGGAGCGCTGACATTGTTCGAATACATTCTTTAAGAACCAAGCTTCCTCAGCTGAACGTATCTATCATTAACTGATTATCTATGAGCCACTTAAAATCTAATTCATTCAATTTCTCAATTTGTTGGCTTCAATAACAAAGCATTACTTTGAACACCTTCGGAATCACTGACTTCGTCGGCTCATCGCCTACACATATAGCATTTGTTGGTTATGTGGGCCGTTTATTTAAAACGTAGCCAACACAACATGTAAAATCAGGAGTGATTTACACTCTAGGTCAGTTTGTTTTTGAGTTTTATTACACAATAGAGCACTTTGTGTTACTTGGATAGTTTTTAGTGCAGGTTACAGTCTCTCTTGCTCATAGAAAAGTGTAACCATAAACACCCTTTTATATCTAGTTTGCTTTTTCTTTTCATACTTGCCATTAATTAAACGTAATTATAAGTAGTGTTTTTTTTTGTTTTTTTTTGTTTTTTTTTAAGTTCTAAAGCCCAAAAAATGTTAAAAGCAATAAATTTTTCTTTATTTGCTTTTTTGATTTTTTGAGATCCGTTTTCTCATCTATTGTTTTTCATCTTCCTCTCTCCGGAAGATCCACTCTCGTCATCATCATTTGTTTTTGATTATTGTATGTATTCTTCTCCGACCAACAAGACCAGAACGTCATGTGTCGGCCACAATCTTCTTCTCCTTCAAAAACTAACAGGTGGTGCTTGACACCGAAGTTGTGGCTAACTCGATCCACCACCACCATACCTTGTCTCGAAGCTCCACTCTTCGCCAGCCTCCGTTTAATATCTGAATATGTCGCCGCTGCTCTGTCACGTCTACAAATCATGAGAGTTATGTTCAACTTTTACATATATGCATCTTAGACCCTTGTTTTTTTTTAATTTTTTCTCAATTAGGCGCCAAAGTTTGTAAATGCGCAACTTTCTTCTAATATTTGACCTTAAATTTTAGATTATAAACTACATTATGAAAATATGCATGAAAAGACAATATAAATACCTAAAACAAGTAAATGACTTATATTCACCAATTGTGTATATCAACCCATGTTAATCCAACAGAACGCATAGCACAAAATACATCTGAATCATCATAAAATAAATTAAATGAACTAAAATCAAGTGTTAAAGATCATTAGATATGAATAACACACATAATATGTGTACATCTATTATCATATATGCTATTTTTAGTTTGACTTGATCTATTTTATTATCTATTTTTGGTATTTTGTGTAATCAAAGTCGAATTCACCTATATGTGTACAATATCACCATATTTTTATTCATTTTAGATGTACATGTGTACACGAAATAGGTGTACAAAATCAAATTGTATACATAACAACAATCTTTCTACATTGAAGCATGTTTCCATATTTAAACAAATCGATGGGACGAGGTTTTTGAAAAAAAAATCATATGCACACAAGGTTATGAATTGAAAGCTAGGTTTGGAAGGTTTCCAGTCTATTTACATATCACACAATCAAAGAATCTGGTGCAACACATGATTAGTAATCTATTAAACATATCCAAAGATATTTGCATGTTTGCCATATATACTTTCCAATGACATTTACATGTACACATATGTCTTACTATCTACAAGGGCTAAAATGTACATGGAATGACTTGGAAAATATTTTGTAGGCATGTTAAAATATGTACACTTTAGAATTGATGGGCTGATAACACGACCTTTCAATAATAAAAGTATGTACAAACTTTCATGAACAATGTCTCTGGATATTTGGTTAATGGTTAGATGTCTAATATACATATATATTTTATCTTAATGACATGTTGCAAATCTATATCATAATCTTTTATGTCCACAAAACAATGTTATGCACATCCGTAAGTGTGATGTACACGTTGTAAAGTTGTGTACATCAGTTAATTACATGTGTACAATAATGTTTGAAAGGTTGCCATATTGAAACAAATCGATGGGATGAGGTTTTCAGAAAAAACATTTCATATGCACACAAGGTCATGCATTGAAAGCTAGGTTTGGAAGGTTTCCATTCTATTTACATATCACGTTGTATGGTGCACACATGATTAGTAATCTATTAAACATTTCTAACGATGTTTTCATGTTTGCCATATATACTTTCTGATAACATTTGGGATCAAAATTGAAATGATGAAAAACTTGGGACCTAGTTTGCAAAAAAAAAGCTAAAGTTATACATGGTTGCTCTCTAGCTTTCGTGATAGTTGGAGGCACGTTGGAGATGAACAAAAGTCACAACGAAGATAAATCTTAACGAATAAGGAGGAGTTGAGACACTACTGTGGTGGAGGAACCCTAATCTCTTGGCGGTGTCTCATGTGAAAGACTGGTGGTAGTCCTAGTGGATGAATTTCTTGATTTTTATAGTCTGGTTCATTGTGGATGATGGGTCTTCTGCATCGTCTTGGCCATCAAAACTGATCCACCGTCATCTATGTCTCCGTCGTTGTTATGCCAAA
The DNA here is from genome assembly GCA_905132765.1 of Moricandia arvensis. NCBI lineage: Eukaryota > Viridiplantae > Streptophyta > Magnoliopsida > Brassicales > Brassicaceae > Moricandia > Moricandia arvensis. The sequence continues at coordinate 107,695 of CAJHQP010001453.1, read as the reverse complement.
ATCGATAATGTCTCTGCCATTGATGTTGTTATCATATATGTCATTATTACATCATTACCGAAGATGCACCTTGACATATCTTAAAAGATAGATTGAGAAATAAAGGTGATAATTACATGTAAGCTTTTATAAGAAAATAATCTGCAGAATCAGATTTCAATTTAAAAAAAATAGAAAGTTTGGGAGGAAGAAGACGGAAAAAAAAGAGTCCCATTTAGTTAAATTTCAACTGTTTTATGAACTAAAAGAAGTGAAACGTGTATTGGGAAAAAAGAAAATGTGTGAAGATCATAAATTATCTTATAGTGTTATTAAAAACTTAAAACTGTCTTACAGTGTAATTCTTTCTAAAATCAGCCAAAAAACACCTTAGATGATTAAAGTTTAGAATGCTTACTTCTCAACATGAGCAATGCCCTAGCTGATATGGCTTCCTTTATACTATCGATGATGGTTTTAAGATTTAAATGTCCTATTTTCACCTTTAATATTACATCATTTTTGCACTTAATAATTGAACACACGTTCAATTTTTATATACTATAATTTTTTGTTTAGTAAAATTAATTCAATACTTTATTTTACTAATTAATCAATACTATTTTTTTGTTTTTTCAAATAAATAAATTTTATCTCTTTTTTTAAATAATAAAAATAATAATTTTCACATAAAAATAAAAATAAATTATTAATCTATAATCAGATAATTGATTTTAAATAACTAGGATACTATGAAAACTTCAAAAAACTTTAGATGATGGCATGTTATGTCGATGGTCTCCGGTTTTTTCCTTATTTAATTTGTTAAATATTTTCAAAACCAAATAATTTACATTTTTTATTCAACATACTCATTTCAATAATTCAACTGTGAAATTTTTTACGCAACACTTTCATTGTAAATGGTCTAACAAAGAAAACTTTATTTTACTACTATAGATATCATAAATAGTCAAAGATAGCAAATTATGATACATTATGTTTGAATATCAATTTACTATTTTGATACATTTCAATATCTTTATATTCCAATAATATAAGGTATGCAATTTTTACTTATTTGACTATAATATTTTGATTCTTTATGGGAACCTGAAAAAAAATGTAAAATGTTATAGTCAAAAAAATAAAAATTGCATACCTTATATTGATGGAATATAAAGATATTGAAATATATCAAAATAGTAAATTGATATTCAAATATAAAACCTAACAAATGTAAAATAAATTTAGATGAATTTAAACATTGACTGCTCGTATGTGAGAATGGCTATAAATACACTGTCTCATCATCATACAAAAACCAGCCAATATTTTATTTTACCAGTTATCAGTAGAGAAACAATGAGAAAAGGTAAAGGTCGTCAAAAAACAAAAATGGTCAAAATAGAAGATGAAAATAATCTTCAAGTTACGTTTTCCAAAAGAAAAAATGGTGTTTTCAAAAGGCTAGTGAGCTTTGCACACTTTGTGATGTTCGTATTGCTGTTATTCTGTTTTCACCTAGTGGAAAAGCTTATTCTTTTGGTCATACCGAGGTGGAAACTATAATAAACTGGTTTGAAAATAATGACCATCCCGATATACAACTTGCTGAAATCCATCAAAATTCGACAGTCCGAAATCTGAACAATGATCTTACTAAGGTAAATTTATTGTGTTATTCCGAAATAGTATTATGTTTGAGAAAATTATAAAAGCCGTAACTAAGCAGTTATATTTGTTTTTCAGTATTTATTCTTATATTAGCTGTCATAAATAATGTATGTACTATATAAAACATATTTAGAGTAGATGTACTCATAATATGAAAAATAAAAGCTAATAATATGCTGTAGAATTTGATGCCATAAGCGATATTCTTGTTGATATATGTGCTGTATTATTTGAAATCCTCCTAGTGTAGGTATATACGTTTAAGTTCATTGAAAAAGCAATTTGAGATATTAACAACTAGGGTTTTACACAAATAGTTTTTAAATAAGATTTTTTATATATGCAGGTGACGAACCAACTAGAATCTGAGCAAAAAACGAGTGAAGAGTTGAAGAAACTAAGAAAAATATCCAAAATACCTAAGAATTGGTTGAGAGGATGCATTGGAGGACTTGACTTAGGTCACGCCAAAGAATTAAAAGGTAAACTTGAAAATTTGAAGAAACAAGTGACAGAAAGAGCTTTCAAAATCCTCCTAGAAAGAAAAATTCCTCATCTAAGCTTTCATGGGGGAAGCTCTAGTAATGCTCCTTGTGGGGTTGATGGTGGTATTAATATCGACCCAAATTTGAACACGTTTGAGCAAAGAAGAATGGTGGACGTGAATGCTTTCAACAACCATTACATGGTTCTCCCCAATCATCCATCACAATTTGGAAACTATAGTCATGTTGAGAGATTTTTCCCCGGATTCAACCATAACATGCATCTCCCCTATCATTCTAATCCAAATGAATCTGGAAATGAGAACCCTCATGATGGCCATCCTCTTCAGCTTAGATTGGATTAATATTAATCATTGCTGATGTGATGCAGTTAATTCTTTAGACAAAAATCATGTTTTAGTTTATCCTCATCCCTCCTAAGTATTTGTGTTTATCTTCTGAAGCAGAACTCCTCATTTCTTCTTGTTATGTTGTTGTGTTTTCTTAATCCAATGATGATGTTTTTTTTTCCCTTTCTTTTGCTTATTCAGAACTATGTTGTTGTTATCCTTATTTTTATCTAAAAGTATTTTGGTTATTTTTAAGAATATTGTCGCAGCATCTAATCTATTAAAAGAGGAGTACAAATAGGAAATACCCCTTAGTTTTTCACAAAAATTACAATTCTCTGCCATTGGTATTATCCCTACATCCAAACACAAATTAAATCAACTCTTATATGGATATATGCTCACAATAAGCCCAATACTAATTTGTTTGACCCAATAATTATATTTTGTATATTTGTAACCATAAAATGAGTTTTATTATTTCTTTTCACCAGAGTCTATATCACTGCATCAAAACCATCTTTAAATTATTAAACCGAGAAATTGAATTAAATGTCAAAATATATATCTTATATTCTAAAATAAATCATTTTTATTTATATTCTAAAACATATATCTTAAGTACAATTTGTACTTAACTCTAACTTTTTCTTAATATTTACCATTGAATGCCACTAGACTTAAACACAGTCGTTTAATAACTTAACAACCCTGCCCAAAAGTTTTTACAAAACCAAGTGCACCTAAACTCACGTGGTTTGTTATTGAATATACCTCAGTTTAAAATTATTCTGCAAAAATCAAAAAAAATGTGATTCAATACCAAATATGACACGGTCTACAGCATCAAAACCAATAATTTAAAGTTTGGTTCACCAAATAAAAAAACAATTTGTGTAAATACTTAACCACTTGATTTCGATCCAATATATATCATGATTAAAAAATCATTATAATTGAAATGGTTTAGCAAACATGTCATTTATACACAAATTAATAGGTTATCTTCAAACATGTCTAATACATAAATTAATATTATAAAAGAAATAATTATAAGATACACTATTATTTGCAAATCCACCGGTTTAAATTATGTATTCAAATTTTAATTTAACCCACCTATATTCCGTATGTACACGATATTATTTGCAATATATAAATATATTTAAATTATACATTATAAACAAACTAAACGTTTTTGGGTTATCAAAATTTTCTATATCTTATAAAAACATTCCTAAAATATAGACAACCAATTATTTTTTTCTAACTTATCCATATTTGACAAATATTCATAATCTTTTTCTGTTATCACTAATTATAATGAGTATATATTCTATAAATGACAAACGTTATATCCACACTTTGCTCATGCGATCTTAGCAATTAATTAACCACATATATATTTTAGCTAAAATTTACAAATATATGCTATTAATTGTATTTGTTTTAAAAAGAAATAATCTATTATACATGTCTCTCAAATCTAGCCATTTATACTATTAACTTATGTATTAGTACAAATCATGGATACATTATACTTATAAGGGCATGTCTAGAATGACGATACATATTATCGTAAAGAGAATAATAATTTAAATGCTTACCATTAGCTAACTTATTTGTTAAAAAGTAATCAACAAGAAAGAAGATGATAGAAGCTGTAACACCGACAAAAAAGTTACAAACAAACAAAAAATTAAGTATAATTTCCTTAAAAAAATATGTTTGCCAATAATATTTGGGTTTCTACAAAATTTAGTTATTATTCTGGCCCATCTATTTCACAATTTTTATCATAATTACTCATTCAATTTATTTGTATGAGGTGGGTTTAGTAAAATTTATTAATATCATAGCTATTTTGTATGTGTATATAGATATTAAAAATAACAAAACAATGAAAAATATTTTATAAAATATATTTTGGATTATAACTTATATTTCCATATCAGATAACATATATCCAATAAAAAAATATATAACACAATATAATAATGAAAAATATAATTTTAATAAATAGCTAAAGTAACACAAATGAAAATGTTAAAATAAAATAAAATTGATGTGTTTTGAAATGTTTATAAGTATATCGAAAACAAACATCCGCGCGGACGCGCGGGTCCGATCCTAGTTTTCTTTTAAAAAGCAATTTGAAAAAAAACATATAATTATAAACTCATTTTACTGAAAACTTCAAGCCATGCAGACCATCTCAATAGCAAATTCAAGACCTCAATCCAACCAAACTCATATAGTCCACACATCCTATAAACTCACAAAACACGCAAGAGTAAAACGATTGAAGTACATGAAGACCAGAAATAACACAAACCAACTAAGAGAAAGACAAAGATCAATGTGAAATATTTTATGTGTTTTGTAAGCAAAACACACTTAAAAGCACAAAAAGTTAAAACGCTTCTTTCTGGTTGGTTAATAACAAACTCTAGTGACCGTTGGAGAAGAATCAGGCTGGCTCACAGAAGATGTCGACTTTGATGCTTCCATCATGAGAAGCTGCTTGTTCTAAACAACTCTTGTTATCATCATTCACATTCTCAACTTCCTCTTTTGTGTATAAATATATCTTCAACACCACATTGCAGAAATCACTGTCCACAGCAAAAAAAAAAAAAGAGAGTCATTTTCAAGTTAGCCGCTAACATGTCATGACTGAGCTTTAAGGAGATCATTGTATCCTTGTGGAGTAGTAGTATCCAGTAGACCTTCCCAAGGCATTTTAGGCCTTGGAGATGACTGAATGCTCAAGAGTGGGAGAGAAACCGAGAGGTCAATCTCCCATGAGGAAACTCTTTCTTGGTGATCACTCATAAAAGACTCATCCCATTGCACCTACCAAACACATGTGAAAGGTTTACTATACATGTTAAAAGACAGTAACTTCAAGCAGATGAAGGAGGACTACAAGCACCTCCATTTAGAGTTTAGCCACCTATACGGGTCCAAGTCACAGACTCCAGTCACTACACCAGCGCATCTGCAAGAAAGAAATGCATTTACATTCTCTTTCAGCAAAAAGAAAGAAGCAAGGCAGCAGTAATACCTTCTCTCAGGAGAATCATCCATTTCAAATCCCATTCTGAATCTTTTGCCTATGGAAATGGGTTTCCTGATGCTTGTGATGGCCCAAGATAAAAAGAAAAGCGCAAAAAACCAAAACAAAATGAATACAAGAGTAAAAAGAAAAAGATGGGCAAATAACAGAGAAAGTCGACGAATGAACAAACTGTGGAAAAATCGATGAATGCCACCAAACTGTCGATAAAAAAAATGGTACCGACCCACAAAGTAAGACCACAAACCGAAAAACAAATGCCAACCAAAAAAACAATGAACACACACAAAAATAGAATAAATAGCATAGAAAATGTACACAAAAAACAACACCACAACAAAACCAAAAAAAACCCAACACAAACCACAAAAACCAACAACCCAACCCACATGTCAAGACCAACAAAAACGAGAAACACAAACAGAAGTAAAAACATTAAACAAAAAATATAAAAATAAATCGAAAAAAAGAATAGGCGAAGATGGTACTAAGGTTTAAAAAAAATTACACCAAAGAGTATGTTAGCTAAAAAGCACAGTGACAAAAGACAAGTGGTAGGATAGAGTGCATGTAAGAGAACTTTTGGGTTTAATGTGGTGAAATCGGATAAGGAGCGATTAGTGCTAAAATGTCCTAAGGAAGGGTGTAAATGGGGACTACGGACTGCGAAGATTAAAAAATCTGAAATGTTCTCTATTAGAACGTACAACAAGATGCATACATGCTCACATGGTAGTCAGATTAATTGCATCTCTAAGAGAAAGGGCACACCACAACTAGTTGCATCTCTATTGCATGATGATTATCCAGGCCAAATGGAAACCCCTACTCCTAGAAGTATCAAAGATCTTGTGTGGACAAAATTGGGTGTCAATATATCATACTCCACTGCTATGAGAGGTAAAAACGAAGTTCTCTAGGTATGAACTATGAGATATGGCATTTGGCTCAAAATGTGAAAGGTCATGCACGTAACGTGAACAAGGACACTGTGGAATGGAAATTTATGGAAATGGCTTGAATTTACACAGTGCCTGAATTCGATGCTGCATATTCTGCTTTCAAGACTCGATATCCATCTGCTGCGAATTATCTAGAGGAAAGTAGTGAGAAAGAAAAGTGGGCAATGTGCTGGTTTCCGGGAAATAGATACAACATCGACACAAGCAACGTTGTGGAGTCGATGAACAGCATCTTCAAGGATGCAAGGAAATACTCTTTAATATCTTTATTGGATACGATCATTAAGAAAACTGCTGACTGATTTAATGAACATAGGAAAGAAACCGTTAGAGGATCCAGTGAGCGGAAACTAGTTCCTCTAGTGGAGAACTTTGTGCATGATCCATGGACGGAAGCAAAAAAATTAATTGTATCAGAGATAAACTCTTTCAACCTTGAATACAGTGTCGTCGGTACCGATGGGAAGTCTTATTTGATGAATTTACGTACAAAAAGTTGCAGTTGCAGGTTCTTTGACATAGAACAATATCCTTATGGTCACGGAATTGCGGCATACATTTTATACTCTAAACATGAGAGTGGTTCTGTTTTCGAGTTAGAAGATTTGATCTCTAAATATTATTGGACAAAGTTGTGGGCATTGGCATATTACAAGTCTATTTATGTGGTTCCGGATAGGATTCAATGGGATGTCCCCGATTACATCAAAGAAATGAAGATCATAGCTCCCAAGCGCATCGAGAAGAGGGGAAGAAAGAAAGTGAAAAGGTTCCCATCAGCTGGGGAACGTCGGCCAAGGACGCAAAATAAAAGGCGTCCAAGACAAAGCTTACAATGGTTGCTGTTTGGAAATCGAGATGTTTGAATTTTACTCTGTTTTTTGTAAAGCTATGGACAACTATGTTTTTGTACAACTAAGGAGAACTCTGTTATTGTTTATGTACTATTATTAATTTTGAAGTGAGATTGGAAAGCAAAATCTTTACAAACAAAAGCACAACCCAACACACTCTGAACAAAAGAACAACGGGAATAAGAAAAATGTTATATCCACGGGAATAAGAAAAATGTTATACTCTACAAACAAAAGAACAACCCAACATACACTTTTATAGTCACTTTGTTAAATATGTGAGTACTGAATATTATATTTTGTTGTATAACTTCAACATACATTTTTATTACGCAAAACACCAATTATCTTATTTTAAAATCTTATACTTCATTGTACAACTAAGAAAATAAAATATATTTATCTGTAATACTAAAATAACTGAAAAGCACCGAAAGTATAACTATTTGTAGTTTTTGTAAAACTACTATCTTACGGACAACTACTTGTTGATTTTGGCGGGCTTTTCTAAATAGTTTAAAATTTTGGCGGGCTTACTAATTATTGATGAGTCAATATGGTATTTTCGAAGAAAAAAGCTGATTCCCACACTACTCATTCGCTCCACATATCTCTCATCTCTCAACTTTCTCTATTATCATTATTTCTCCTCCAAACCTCTCAATTCTGAAATGGACCCATGGTTGGAGAAACAAGAAAGGAGGGAGATGAAAAATATGAAGAAACACTACGATATGCTTGAGTACATTGCTGATGCTCAGTACGGAGTTCCTACGGGTTGCCCATGTGGGGGACGAATCGTCGACGAGGACTAATCCGAAAGATAAGGATTTCTGCCCTGGAAAAAGGTATTTCACTTGCAGTTCGTTTAAGGTAATTTTTTTATCTTTTATTTTTTTATTGTTTGAAATTAAAATCGATAAACATATGTGGAAAACTGAGTGAAACTATGTCAAACCCGCAGGATGATGGCCTTAACTTCTGTCAACCTTGGTTTATCGGAGTTCAGAAGGAGGTTCGTCGCTTAAGAAAGGAGTTGGACAAGATGGCTGCAGAGATTGTTGAGCTAAAGAAGCTTATAACACGTGGATGAGATTGCTGGGTTCAAGAAGCTTGTTCCCCTTTGTTGTTAGAAATTTGTGCTTGTTAAAATTGTTATTAAGACTTTTGTCTCGAGAATCTCTGTCTCATGTTGTGTTAAGACATGTTTGGATGAAATTTGTGCTTGTTTTCCAAGTTTCACTAGTTTTTCGAGATTCGCCTAGTTTTCCTTAGTTATTTTACATACTTATCTTATTTCATCATACACTTGAACATAAAACGAGATCTAAAACACTTAAACATAAAATTCTTCAAACTTTCTAACAATTTTATCTTCACTCTCTTGTTTGTTCTCCATTACTGAAATGATTTTCTTTAACTTCTCAATGACTCGATCCTTCTCCCGGATCTCATCACGGGCTTCAATCAAAGCTCTTTTTACCATGTTGTACCTTCCTCTTCATCAAACCAAGAGAAGTACGAGCATGCATTTCCACGCTGCCATAAGATAAGATCCATTTTAGATACCATTTTAAATCTAAATTTCAGAGTTCAACTATTATACCTTATAACGTGGACAGCCATAAAATCGTCTCCCTCGTTTTTTTTTCAGTCCAAGCTTGCGTTATCGACGCTGGTAAGCCACAAAAACACAATCTCCGACCAGAATTTTGCTTCCTAGAAGACGATCCTACTTCCATCTATCTTCACTTTCACTTTAGGTCTGAGAAAGAGAGAAGAGAAGAGAGAGAAAGAAAGTAAAAGGTGAAGAAGAAAAGCAAAGAGAATGAATACTTATAATATTATGATTTCGGTTAAATTATGTGAAAAATAGAATGGAACCAAATAAACCAGCAACATAAGTTTTAGAACAAACCAAAACCAACATAAGTTTTAGAACAAACCGAAACCAACATAAGTTTTAGTTCTCGTACTACACACCAACAAAAGCAACATAAGTTTTTAGTACACACCAAGGTGAAAAGCAACATATCACTTGTTTTTCTTTGACCTCTTTGAGGTCTTCGACTTCGTTCGCCTCTTCCTTTTGACACCCCTGTCCTCTTCCTCCACATCCACATTCATATAAGCTAATTGCTCCTGAACATAAGCTTCTGAGGAAGCAAGTCTTAAGTCAAACTCATCAACCTTTTCCTCAATCCTCTTCATCTGCTCTCCCATATCTTCTTTGAAGCTGTTAAAGACTTCTACCAGTTCATTTAACTTCACTGTCGTCACTTCTGCTTCATTGGTGGATCCGGTCTGGTTTCCACCATTCTCAGGTATATGGGCTTCTCGGGCCGCAACATCCGCCTCTAACATATCTTTGAACTTTACTGCATATCCACTAGCAATCCTCTTCATCCAGCTCTCGACAATCACATCATCCTTATCTCTGATGTCCTCTGGTTCTGTTATCCAATCTAGTAGAGTTTGTTCCTCATCGGAAACAGACAAGATGTTCTCAATGTCCTACAGTTTCAACGCCTTATTAAAATTACCATAACATGGAGTGTATAATATTCAGATTAAAGGAACAACTAACCTTAGTATTACTAAGTTCTTTATTTATTTTCGATAGGGGAAATCCCTTCATTTCACTTCTCTTGAACTTTGATCGGCACATTCTTGGACATGTTGGGTCTATGTCTTCAACAGACTCTCGAAATTTCTCCCCCAATTTCCTAATCGCCTCAAATGCTAGGAGCTACATATGTCTTAAAATAACCCGAGAAGTGTCAGTATCACAAAGTCAACATTACAAGCGTACGAGTCATATATGACTTATAAAATTACCTCCATTGGGATATAGAAACCTGGAATTGGCCATATCACACCTTCTTTCACCTCCCCTTCAAAATGACTCATGGTGTGTGAAATTTTTCTCAACATGTTATCAAACGACAATCTACCCCAAGAGAATGTTTTGCATAAGTTGAGATCATCAACTGCCCTCATCAAGAATAGCTCCACGGAAGGGGCATCATTAGCGGTCTTTGTCTGCCCAACAATAATACTTGATAGGAAAAACAAGACCAACAACCTCAACCTATCACGAGAAGGTTGCATTCCCTCAAGAACTTTTGCTTTCACATCTTGATATCTTACTATTCCACCACCAAAATATTTCTTCACAAACCTCGTGCCTCCGTTTTCCTTGTAGTTCAATGGATAGTTTCGACAGTTCAATCCAGATATAAAAGCATGTTCTCTAATACCATAGCGGATGGGACAACCATTCACGCCAAACCATGCCTCCTTTTTCCTTGCAATGCGTACGGTTCGGAGAAGGAGCATCCACATGCCCATAACCTTGTGGTTTCCAAGCTCTGGCATGTGGAAGATGTGTTTGAACTGCGGATGATTCTCAAACCAATTCTTCTCAACCGTGCTGATCGGAGGATTTAACTCTTTAAAAGTTTTCAGTACATCAGCAATAAAACACCTTGTCGATATCTTGATCTTTTTTCCTATACTCAGACGGTAGGAAGTACATGCCCTCCGGTTTTATCGCCTCATCCAGGGAATCCTACAAACAAACAAACAACAAACAGTGAAAATAAGTTATACTTAGTTATACCAGTATTACAACATAACAAACAAACCAGTTATCCTATGTTCTACCAATTTTTTTTGACAAACTACTAGACACATATACCAAATACTAACCTCGCTTAAAGTTCGACTGGTACTTCCTTCTTCTCTATTTACTTCTTCATTGATCTGCACATCTTCACCAGGAGGATTATTGTCAGAATTCGTCTCTTCCTCCTCTCCTGAATTGTCCTCATTATCTTCTCCATTATCTCCTTCTTTCTCAACGTTCCCCTCATTATCATCTCCATTCTCTTTTTCTTCCTCTTCTCCTGAGTTCTCCTCATTCTCTTCTCCATTCTCCTCTACTTCATTTTCATCCAAGTTCACATCTTCTTCCTCTGACCTCTCTTCCTTTTCTACTGTGTTTTCCTCATTCTCTTCATCTTCATTTTCAACCGGGTTTGGCTCCTTCTCGTTCTCTTCATCTTCAACCGGGTTTGGCTCCTTCTTGTTCTCTTCATCTTCAACCGGGTTTGGCTCCTTCTCGTTCTCTTCATCTTCAACCGGGTTTGGCTCCTTCTCGTTCTCTTCATCTTCAACATCGTTGTCCTCCTGTTCATTCTCTTCTTCAACGGACTTCGGAATCTCAACCTCTTCTCCAGCCTCAGGAACTTCTTTTAAAGGAGAAGTTATATCATTCAGTGGTTTTGTTTTCTTCTTCTTCCTTGTCCATCGTGTCTTCGCCATTTTCACTTCCTACAATGTTCATGCAAGACAAAATGAGACCAAATCGAGAGAGACAGGCACACGACGGAATGACACAAACTCGAGAGACAGAGACACGATCATAATGAGACAGAATCGAATTCAAATATCACGAAAACCTTAATTCAAACAAAGAAGAACATTACCTCTCGATGGTTGTCCTTAGTTTGCTAGGAGATCGTTTCCTTTTCCTCTTCGTTACTTTCGCGAAAGAGATAGATAATGGGGAATTATAGTGAAAAAGGAGATATGCGATTAGAAATCGCGTTTGATTTTAGGTTTACACAAATGTATATCCGAAAAGTTGCTTGGTGGGTGGGAAGGTGGATTTGACCCTGGTTTCACCGTAAATACAGTAAGTTTCTATGGTTTTTTGAGCTTTTATTTATTTTTCTAATTTAAAATAATTGTAAACAAAAATATTGTTATAACGAGGATATTATAGCTTTACAAAATAGATGGAGAGACACTGGAGACGATTCCTCGATTCAAGGTGTTATTAGATTACACCATTGCATCAGTGGTTAATTTCTATAGATGTCAAATTGTTTGCACCTTGTTGAATTGGTGAATGAAAGTTGATATTAACCTTAAAAAATAAAAAATAAATAGAACCATTTTACATTGGTATTCTCTTCTGGATTATTTGTGTTTTCGTTAATTCTGAAATCTTGTTTCTTTTTTCCATATCTATCAAAATCCGTGATCATCACGTTTCCATGCTACAAAACCACTTATTAAAAACCGTAACATTCCCACCATTCATGGAGAAAAATGGTTCGTGGATTACTGAAATATCGAGGAACCTCCACGAAGCTATTAAACATATGCATCGATTCCCTCTGCAAATCTCGAAACTTGGCGAAAGCCGAATCGCTACTCATAGACGGAATCAGATTAGGTGTTCTTCCCAACGTCATCACTTACAACACTTTAATCAACGGCTACTCTCGTTTCTTCGGATTCGACCAAGCTTACGCCGTAACCCATCGCATGAAACAAGCTGGAATCAAACCAAACGTCTCTACATACAATTCACTCATCTCCGGAGCTGCTAAACAGCTGTCGCTAACTCGTGCACACCAACTGTTCGACGAAATGCTTCACTCAGGTTTATCTCCAGACATGTGGAGTTACAACACTCTCATGTCTCTCTACTTCAAGCTAGGCAGACACGGAGATGCGTTTCGGGTTCTGAACGAGGATGTTCACCTCGCTGGGCTGTCTCCTGGTGTTGACACTTACAACATTCTTCTAGACGCGCTTTGCAAGAGTGGTCATATGGATAATGCTGTTGAGCTCTTTAAGCATATAAAGACCCGGGTTAAACCCGAGTTAATGACTTACAACATTCTCATCAACGGTCTTTGTAAATCAAGAAGAGTTAGTTCCGCGAACTGGATGCTGAGGGAACTCGAGGAAGCCGGGTACACTCCTAATGCTGTGACATACACGACGATGCTTAAAATGTATTTTAAGAGCAAGATGGTTGAGAAAGGGCTTAAGCTGTTCTTGAAGATGAAGAAGGAAGGGCATACCTTTGACGGGTGCGCGAGTTGTTCAGTTGTTAGTGCTTTGGTTAAGACAGGGAGAGCAGAGGAGGCGTATGAGTGTATGCAAGAGCTGGTGAGAAGCGGTAGACGAAGTGGAGACATTGTTTCGTATAATACATTGTTGAATCTGTATTTTAAAGATGGGGACTTGGATGCAGTGGATGATCTGTTGGAGGAGATAGAGAATAAAGGATTGAAACCTGATGACTACACGCACACGATTATAGTCAATGGGTTGTTGAGCATAGGCCATACGGGAGGAGCTGAGAAGCATTTGGCATGTATGGGAGAGAAGGGGATGCAGCCGAGTGTTGTCACTTGTAACTGTTTGATCGATGGGTTGTGCAAAGCGGGTCATGTAGACCGTGCCATTAGGTTGTTTGCGTCCATGGAGATTAGAGATGAGTTTACTTACACTTCTGTTGTGCATAATCTATGCAAAGATGGGCGGCTTGTATGCGCTTCCAAGCTGCTATTGTTGTGTTACAATAAAGGAATGAAGATTCCGTCGTCGGCGAGGCGAGCAGTGTTGTCGGGTTTACGGATGATGGTATCTTACCAGGCAGCGAGGAAGACAGATCACAAGATTAAAGCTGCTATTAAGTGCAATGCACTAACGGATCCTTAAGACACTGAAATGTATCTTAGAGAAAAGTTTTTGATCTATAGGGACTCTTTTCATACAAGATTCTAGTGGAGACTTGGGGAGTCTCTCTTGGAGCTAGAGAGTCTTCTTTCGTCATCAACGGTGTAATATCTTCAGACAACTCAGTGTATGATATAAACTTCTGATTAGTGAGTTTATGTATAAACAGTTACTTGTGTCGCCCTTAACTAAAGATTCTTGTATTTTTTCTTCTTCTTGTAAATAACTAAATATAGCTATTCAGATGGATTTTGGCTAGCTATATGTATTAGCTTAGAGTTGATTGAATTGGATTGTAACAGATAGCTTCGGAACAAGATGCTAGCTATGTTCATAAACGCTATGTAGGTTCAACAACATCAGTGACTTGAGATCATTTCACTATTGAGAAATCACTAATATGTAAAATAGATCGACGATGTTTAAGTTAACTAATTAATTTTGGATGATATAAAAACATATTTTAACAAAAATGAATTTCTTAATTAATTTTTCAAAAGATGTAGGTGACCATTTTATGTCCTTTTAATAGTTGGTTGATTTAAAGTTTTAGGAATTTGTAAAATCTGGAAAGAGTTGGAAATTTTTTATAATATTAAAAAAAACCAAGGGCAGTTATTTCGAAAGACACTAAAATGAGTATTTTTTCACCACGACCAAAATAGATTTTATTAAAAATGTAAAAGACTTTTCTACTATTGGTTATATATATAAATATAAATAATTATTTAAATAAATAATTATTTAAATAAATAATATTTTTTATTATTTTCGGATATAAAAATAAAAAAATAATTATTTTGGAATTATACGTTTTCAATTCAAACTTTTTTGAAAAAATTTCAAATGTTTTTTGATTTTTTCATATACTTTTTTCAACTCCTTTTTTTTAAATTTTGTTTTCAAATACGAAAAATCTTTTTAAGACTATTTTAAAACTTTTATTTTAATTTAAAATATTATTATTTTTAAAAAAAAATTATAACTCCACTTTTATTCCAAACTCTATTCAACTCCTGAGATCTAAATCTTAAATCTAGATTAAATAACTATATCGGTATAAATATGGACAAATCTCTCAAGTAACCCTTTTTGAAGTTTTTGTCACAAATATAGCCTTCAAGAACAAAAATGACAAAACTAACATTTTCCTATTTTCAAAAAATTAATTTTTATATTTTTTTTTTTAATTTTAAACCTCACCCCCAAAACCCCACCCCATAACTCTAAACCCTAAGTCTATATTAGTTAACCTAAGGGGTATAAATGTATATTAGTCATTTTGTTAACCCTTTAATAAATGTTATTTTGGTCATTTTTCTCCTTAAAGACTATTTTTGTGACAAAAACTTTTTTAGGGCTATCTCAAGGTATTCCTCTATAAATATCTATTTACCTATTTAATAAAATATATTTATCTTTTAATGTGTTATATTTATTATAAAAACTTTTTTAATGTCATTTTAGAGAATTTCTCAAAATCAATACAAATATTTTATTATAATGATTTTAAAATCTATGGAGTATATATAATATTCTCATAGTTTTTGTCATGTGTCCATTTGTTTAGAAATATAACTTTTAATAACATACTAGGATCGGACCCGCGCACCCGCGCGGGTGTTTGTTTTCGATATACTTATAAATATTTCAAAACACATCAATTTTTTTTTTAACGTTTTCATTTGTATTACTTTAGCAACTTGTTAAAATTATATTTTTCATTATTGTATTGTATTATATATTTTTTTTATTGGATGTATGTTGGATCAGTTATTATGTAATTTTTTTATTGATGTATATTGTGTTATAAATTGTAACTATGTATTAATACATTGATTTCACATATTTAAAAAAAATATTTTATTGAATTTAAATCCAAACATGTGTGTATATATATGTATTTTTTAAATTAAAATAAAAAATATAAAACATGTGTCTGACCTGAAAGTGGAGTTTATTTAAGAAAATATATTATAAATTTTAAAATAACTAAGAAAAAAATTAAGTTTATACAGCAAGTAATTATAGTTTGTATTTTGTTTTACTATGAAAGCTTACTATATATTTAATAAAACTGTAATCAACAAATCATGATATTATCCTCCATAGGTAGAGATGAGTATTAAATTAATCAAAGTCTAGATATTGATATGTGCGTCCGCGCGGTTGATGGTTTTCACTTTTTGTTAAATGTTGATATTTGTTTTTCATGTCACCATTATATAATTATACGTTCTATAATATAAATACTTGTATCTTGTTAAATTTACAAAACATGTACTGTTTAAAATGGGCTTTGTTTCATATATTTCATATAATATATTGAATAAATTTGTTTTACATTGGTATCTGATGATTGAAAAATATATTACTAAGAATCAATTTATGGATATGTTTTGGTATAATTAATCTAATATAACTACGTTGACACTAAATTCCACAATTTATTAGCAATATAAATTACATATTTTTAAAATATAATTTTTAGTTATATAAATAATAATGTAAAATAATATTTACACATTGTTATTATGAAATCTATATAATATATGTTAAATTTATGAAGATGTTAAAACTATAATATGTTTTGGAGGTGTATTTGCTTAAAACAGTTACATCCTTCAATATGTTATAATCAAAAAATATATTTTATAAAATATTTTCATTGTTTTGTTATTTGTAAGATCTATATACACATACAAAATAGCTATGATATTAATAAATTGTACTAAACTCACCTGATCATACAAATAAATAAAATGGGTAATTATGATAAAAATTGTAACAAAGATGGGATAGAATAATAATTAAATTTTGTAGAAACCTAAATATTATTGGCAAACACATTTTTCTAAGAAAATTATACCTAATTTTTTGTTTGTTACTTTTTTGTCGGTGTTACAACTTCTCTCATCTTCTTTTTTGTTGATTACTTTTTAACAAATAAGTTAGCTAATGGTAAGCAATTAAATTATTATTCTCTTTACGATGATATGTATCGTCATTCTAGGCATGCCCTTATATGTATAATTTGTCCATGATTTGTACTAATACATAAGTTAATAGTATAGATGGCTAGATTTGAGATACATTTTTATAATAGAATATTTCTTTTTAAAACAAATACAATTAATAGCATATATTTGTAAATTTTAGCTAAAAGAATGTATGGTTAATTAATTGCTAAGATCGCATGAGCAAAGTATGGATATAACGTTTGTCATTTATAGAATACATACTCACCATAATTAGTGATAACAGAAAAAAAATTATGAATATTTGTCAAATACGGATAAGTTAGAAAAAATTAATTGATTGTTTATATTTTAGGAATGTTTTTGTAAGATATAGAAGATTTTGATAACCCAAAAACGTTTAGTTTGTTTATAATGTATAATTTAAATATATTTATATATTGCAAATAATATCGTGTACTTACGGAATATAGGTGGGTTAAACTAAAATTTGAATGAAGAATTTAAACTGGTAGATTTGCAGATAATAGTCTATCTTATAATTATTTCTTTTACAATATTAATTTATGTATTCGACATGTTTGCAGATAACCTATTAATTTGTGTATAACTGACATGTTTGCTAAACCAGTTCATTGATAATGATTTTTTAATCATGATTTATATTTCATCGAAATCAAGTGGTTAAGTATTTACACAAATTGATTTTTTTTATGTGGTGAACCAAACTTTAAATTATTGGTTTTGATCATGTAGACCGTGTCATATTTGGTATTGAATCACATTTGTTTTGATTTCTGCAGAATAATTTTAAACTGAGGCATATTCAATAACAAACCACGTGAGTTTAGGTGCACTTGGTTTTGTAAAAAAATTTGGGCTGGGATGTTAAGTTATTAAACGACTGTGTTTAAGTTTAATGGCATTCAATGGTAAATATTAAGAAAAAGTTAGGGTTAAGTACTAATTGTACTTCAGATTATGTTTTAGAATATATGTAAAAATGACTTATCTTAGAATATAAGATATATGTTTTTGATATTTAATTCAATTTTTCGATTTAATAATTTAAAGATGGTTTTGATGCAACGATATAGACTCTGGTGAAAAGAAATAATAAAACTCATTTTCTTGTTACAAATATACAAAATATAATTATTGGGTCAAACAAATTAGTAATGGGCTTATTATGAGCATATGCCCATGTAAAGGGTGATTTAGTTGTGTTTGGATATAGGGATAATATCAGTGGCAGAGAATTGTAATTTTTGTGGAAAACTAAGGGGTATTTCCTATTTGTACTCCTGTTTTAATAGATTAAAAGATTCTTTTATGAATAACAAGAAATTTTGTATGGAACTATAAAATCATCAAACCAATAATACTAAACTTTAGTAAACATGTGAGAATCTATAAAGAAAAACATTAAAATCTGAAAATTGTATCACTATAAGCTCAAGTTAAAAGGAAAGGTATTTTAGAGTACCTCTAATGTGATATATCATCCTCAACAAAATTTTCATTCATCATCATCATCATCATCAAATGCAGTCGTCTCTCCTCGAACTCGGACCTCATGAGATCACTCACAGTAAGCAAAGACCACGAGCCCATAAAGACGACTGCAGCTACAATATAACTATCACTAACTTTATTATTTTCCTAGTAAACTATAATGGCCAAAACTAAAATAGTTGTAAATCTTAAGGGACTTAAAAAGAAAAGTTCACTCCTGAAATCGAACGAACTCTAAAATCTCTTTTCGCAAACGAACATCACCACTTCACACAACACATCGTACTTATCGCCTCCCTCTCTATCACACTCTCTTTAGATCCACCATGCAAGCTCTTCAACCTTCATCTCTCCGCGCTTCTCCACCAAACCCGCTCCTCAGACCTTCAAATCGTCAATCTCACCACATCACCAATGCGAGACAACCCACGAGAAGACGCACATTCATCTCCGCGTCATCCACCGTCTCCGCCCCCAAACGCGAAACAGACCCGAAGAAACGGGTCGTGATCACCGGAATGGGTCTCGTCTCCGTGTTTGGAAACGACGTCGATGCGTACTACGAGAAGTTGCTTTCCGGTGAGAGTGGAATCAGCTTGATTGATCGATTCGATGCCTCCAAGTTCCCGACTCGATTCGGTGGACAGATCCGTGGGTTTAGCTCAGAGGGTTACATTGATGGGAAGAATGAGCGTAGGCTTGATGATTGTTTGAAGTATTGCATTGTTGCTGGCAAGAAGGCTCTTGAAAGTGCTGATCTTGGTGGTGATAAGCTTAACACGGTACTACACTCTCGTAGATTGATTAAAGTTCAGAACTTTATGATTGATTCTGTTTAAAGTTAATGTCTTTAGACATGAGGGTTGGTTTATCTTTGTTGGGTTTAACCAAAGTTTTCAACTTGTGGGTGTTCTTGTAGATTGATCAAAGTTCAAATTTTTAATACTGATTCAGTTTAAAGTTTGTATCTTTAGTCATGAGGTTTGGTTTTATATTTGATGGGTTTAACCAAAGTTTTCAACTTGTGTATGCTCTTGTAGATTGATCAAAGTTCAAAACTGTAAGACTGATTCAATTTAAAGTTCATGTCTTTAGTCATGAGGCTTGATTTATCTTTGATGGGTTTAAACAAAGTTTTCAACTTGTGGGTGTTCTTGTAGATTGATCAAAGTTCAAATCTTAAGACTGGTTCAGTTTAAAGTTCATGTCTTTAGTCATGGGTTTATCTTTGATGGGTTTAACCAAACTTTCCAACTTGTGGGTGTTCTTGTACACTGATCAAAGTTCAAAACTTTAAGACTGATTCAGTTTAAAGTTTGTATCTTTAGTCATGGGATTGATTTATCGTTGATGGGTTTAACAAATGTTTTCAACTTGTTGTAGATTGATAAGCAGAGAGCTGGAGTACTAGTTGGGACTGGTATGGGTGGTTTGACTGTGTTTTCAGACGGTGTTCAAGCTCTTATTGAGAAAGGTCATAGGAGGATATCTCCTTTCTTTATTCCTTATGCTATTACAAATATGGGTTCTGCTTTGTTGGCGATTGATCTTGGTCTTATGGGTCCGAACTACTCGATTTCGACGGCTTGTGCCACTTCTAACTACTGCTTTTACGCTGCTGCGAACCACATTCGCCGTGGTGAAGCTGATATGATGATTGCTGGTGGAACTGAGGCTGCTATTATTCCTATTGGCTTGGGAGGTTTTGTTGCTTGCAGGGCACTGTCACAGAGAAATGATGACCCTCAAACAGCTTCAAGGCCGTGGGATAAACAGAGAGATGGGTTTGTCATGGGTGAAGGTGCTGGTGTTCTGGTATGTACTCTCATATTGAAACTATAAATTTGCTTCTGTCTGTTGCTGAGGACCCTTATTCTTTTGTTGAGACCTGTGTTCCCATAGTTGATTAGCTCAGGAAGTGTCCTTGCATTTGAATTGTACATGTGACATGTTGCAAAGTCGGTTTTATCCACCATCAGATTTGGCTCATACATGTGACATGTTCTTTCCCCAAATCCATGGATTGAGTTAATATATTTTATGCTGTAATAGGTGATGGAGAGCTTGGAACATGCGATGAAACGTGGTGCTCCAATTGTAGCAGAATATCTGGGAGGTGCTGTTAATTGTGATGCTCATCATATGACTGATCCAAGAGCTGATGGACTTGGTGTCTCTTCATGCATTGATAGCTGCCTTGAAGATGCTGGTGTATCACCTGAGGAGGTAAGTAACATTAAGGGTTTCATTTTATTACATTTACGATTCCTACTTATATTCATAGCTTGTGACTGTCTGAACGTTCTTTTCCAGGTAAATTACATCAATGCCCACGCAACTTCCACTCTTGCTGGTGATCTTGCTGAGATTAATGCCATTAAAAAGGTATTCAAAAGCACTTCAGGGATCAAAATCAATGCCACCAAGGTTCGTCTCCATCTACTTAAATACTGCTATTTCTTGTTAATGGTTTGCTTTGCATTTCTTGTAATGATAGTTTTGTGAATGCATGTTACAGTCTATGATAGGTCACTGCCTCGGCGCAGCTGGAGGGCTTGAAGCCATCGCCACCGTGAAGGCTATCAACACTGGATGGCTGCATCCCTCTATCAACCAATTTGTACGTATAGTCCATAACAAGAACCCTAGAAAAGGCTTCTTTGATTCCTTTTTCGTGGCTTTCTTTGTTTTGGACTCTATCTAACACTCGGTTTCTTATTGTAGAACCCAGAACCAGCAGTGGACTTTGATACGGTCGCAAACGAGAAGAAGCAGCATGAGGTGAATGTTGGTAAGTGACTGACCGGCCTTCTTGTCATTTGTCTTAAACCGACGAATGGTTTCTCCGATAATGACTGTATTTCTTCTTTGGCTGCAGCCATATCAAACTCGTTTGGGTTCGGTGGACATAACTCAGTCGTCGCTTTCTCTGCCTTCAAACCCTGATTTCCTCAGACCCTTTAGATCCTCTGCTACATCTGTTAGATCACCACCATCTTCTTCTTCGCAGCTTCTTGGTTCACAAGTTTGAACTCTTTCTTCTTCTCAGCTTTTTGTTCTTATTGGTCATTGTTATTTTTTTGTCAACCTTTTTTTTGTCAACCTTTTTTTGTGTCGACTCATATGGTCATTGAGGTGTTGAGAATTCAGATTTTGCTTCTACAATCTGTGCACGGAACGTTGTATCTTCGTTCGTTTCATATTTGCCTAATTTTATAAACAGAACCAAGAATCATGTACCAAATGGTGCTAGTCTCGGAATGAACCCAAATAGGGGTTGTCATCTTTTGTTTTTTTATTCAACGGGGAAGTTCTTTTTTTTTTCTAATTAGGTCGTGAAAAGACAAGCTATCACGTCTGAGTTCATATTGACTCAATTTGGTGTGCACACTTAGTTTATTATGAATTCACATTTCTCTACACTGTCCATTTGTGCTATTATATCAATAACTTAAAAGACAACCATTTCTCATTCAAACAAGCTACGATTTTAATATTTGTATTAAAATTAAATTCCAACAAATCTAACAGAGCAAAGAAGCCATTGATTCTCAAGCCACCAGAACCGTCGAACCATCATAGAGGTCACCACTCCATGAGACCTAGCCATTTCGCCAAGACGAGGTGGAAATAGCTCACAAGAGCTGCGGAATCGAACACCACCAGATGTTGAGAGCAGAAGCCGAAGGAGAGGGGCACAGAGATCGAGCCATATAGATAACGGGCCAGAGCTGGAGGAGCCTCCGCCCAAGCGAAGAAAATTGAGAGGAAAATTTTGGAAGAAGCGCGTGAATCTGACGCCCTTCTAAGACTTTTCGTAATATATATCTTAGTGACCAAGACATACTAGTTTGGATCCAAGATTATGGACAACATTTGGTTTCGCATAAGAACCAGTAACAACATGCATGGCACCCCACATGAACCTAAAAGCAAGGGGAAAAAACATCAAAGCAAGGCTTAGTCTCGGTTCTTAGCACATTGAGGAACTCTGCAACCATGCTAAAGGTGTACATAATAGGAACACCACACACAAAAGTACATAAAAAAGATGAGAGAACAACATACCCAAAACGTGATCCTGAAAGAAGACCTTTGATAAGGCCAAACTCGAACACATTCTGCACACCATGAGCATATTTGTTAAGTGTAATTGACTTGAGAGAAACAAAGTTAGAAAAAACAATAAAACGAAAGCTAAAAAGGAGAGTAATTAAATGTTTCTCCATTGAAAACTTTTCATTTACATCAAAGATGTCCTTAAAAAAAACAGAGTTAGATAAAACAATAAAACGAATGCCGAAAAAAGTAGAGTGAAAAAAAACTTCTCCATTAAAAATCTTTCATTTACATCAAAAGTCTCCACCCAATACTATATGTCTCTTTCTTGACCTCCACTTTTTCTCTCCCTTCATTCTCTGTTTAAAATGGAAAGAGCCATGGTTCTGACATGAAAAACAGACCTTGTTTACCAGCCATTGGAGACGCTTCTGAGCCGTTGGAGTTCCTTGTGTGCTCGAGGAGTCTCCAAAGCTTTAATTGAATCCTCAGATTCTCCTCTCCAAAACAGAAGAAGAACCCATCTCTGGTGAAGGTGATAGTCAGGTAGAGAATGATCAGGAGATATCCTTTGGGTTCGAGCACTTTTGAATCCTCTGATTTTCCTGTCCAAAACAAAAGAAGAATACATCTCCGGCCAGCCTTCAGCGAGTAAGATAGATGAGTTAGCCATTCAAGCGAAATAAAACTTTCTAGTATTTTTAGGATTTTTGAGGATGATGTTTACGGATGAAATCTAACTTTTTAATAGTTTGAGATCCACCACCTGGTAAAGAGGGAAGATGCAATGAATGAAGAAGAGTGGAAATGGAGAGTTAAGGCTTGGTTAATGATAATTCATCAATGAAACTTGTAACTGTTTATCCTTAGTAATATATAATATAGATGAGTCAGTCCACTTATCACCAACTAGTTTCAGGTTGGAAACTCATCTAGTTTACATGGTACAAGCGCCCGATCTATACAGTTATCGATCCAGCCCAAATTGGCCCATCAATCATTGCCCAAACATTATAAGATTGAAGCTAAAGAGCTATCATCTCGAGGAGGCGTATTATAGACAAAATATACTACATCGATTGTTGGAAGTGATCCTTAGTAATGTATAAGATAAATAGGTCAATCCAATTATTACCAATTGATTTTAGGTTAGAAATTCATCTAGTTTAACAGAAATGACATGTACACATTCAAATGCGGAGGATCCCGACGAAGTGGCAGATTATGTATTTAGAATCGTCATTGTTGATACACTGAATCATATTTTCAACAGATGTCGAACCCTAGAAACGCAACATGCATAAATGAGCCTAAATTTTGTTTAGACAGTGACTCAAATCGCAAGAATATGAGATTTGCATAAATGGACCTCATTTTTCATTAGACACTGGCCCAACTTACGGTATCCAGAAACTGAAGATAACAAAATTTGTGAAAGCTCAAAAAAGAAGAAAAGGCAGAAGATTTTAAAATGTGCTATGTGGCAAGCTATGATCTTAGGAGTGAGATAATTCTACTTTATATATATATAGATATTTATAAAAAAAATTGTGTTATTTTACAATCAAAATCCAATAACACTAATATGGTTTTTTGGATTTGGTAGGAAAAACTCATATTTACTTTGAAATTGACAATCTGTAAATACATTGTAATAATGAAAAAAAATGCTTATCATCTTTAAATATCGTTTGTGTAAGATCATAACAAAATAAATAAATTATAAAAACACGAATCATAATTTAGTTGTGTTCAATGCATCAATTATTATGGACATTAACAACAACAAAAAAACAGTCCATAAATCGTTATGATCCGAGGCAATTTGAATAGCCTAGAATCCCCTTTTCATTTGACAGATTTTTTATGATAAAAAGCATCCCTCATAAATCTTTTTTATTTGGTTAAAACAACATTTTGTTTCACCATTATAACTCAACGACAACTCAACTCCGTGGAGTCATTACTCATTGACATTGTACTATCTTCAGATAGACATTGATTTCCACTCATGGCAGGAGCTTTAGGTAAAGGAATGATCATAGTGTCACTGCCAAACCAAACTATTACCAACCTCATAGTTGGTCTTTTTGCTGCATTCTCTTGAACACACAATAAACCAATCTGGATCAACTTAATGATCTCGTTTATCGGATCCTTCATCAGTAAAGAATCAATTACAGTCTCAGGTTTTCCTTCAACCCATCTCTTCCATGCCTACACCAAGAAAATATATGTTTTACACTTTGTACAGAGGGGTTTCAAGATAAAAGAAAATTCAGGACAAAAGCTTACAAAAGCTGCAAGTCCTTCTCCTTCAAAGCTATTGTTTCTTTGCCCACTTATCATCTCTAGAAGCATAACACCGAAGCTATATACATCAGATTTAGCTGAGATTTGCCCGTGATTCAGGTATTCAGGAGCCATATATCCACTACATATATGCAAATTAATTCATGAAAAGTCCATATACTTATACATACATGTCTTCAAGGTTGATTGATATATTCTTACCGTGTTCCAGCTATTCTTTTTGTTTCATCTCGAGTCTCTTCAGTGTCAAACAACCTTGCGGTCCCAAAGTCTGCAACCTTAGGGTTCATCTCTGCATCTAAAAGGATGTTGCTCGCCTTCAAGTCTCGGTGAATGATCTTCAGCTGAGAATCTTCATGAAGATAAAGAAGACCTCGAGCAATGCCTTCCATAATTCCGAATCTCAGCTCCCATGAAAGAAGTGAACGCCTCTCTTCATCTGCACAGTTCAAAGGAACATTTGTTTGTTTGTCTAAATTTCCTAAAACTAAAACTATTCAAAGTAGCAACTGTGTTTCTGGAAGGCTAACCGAAGATAAAGTGGTCAAGACTTGAATTATGGACAAGCTCGTAGACAAGAATATCTTCATCTTCTTCACTACAGAAACCAAGAAGCTTAACAAGATTCCTATGTTGGAGTCTTGTCAAGAGTGAAACCTCATTCTTAAACTCTGTATCTCCCTGTCCTGAGCCTTTTGATAATCTTTTCACCGCTATCTCTTGCCCGTTTGGTAATATCCCCTGAAACCGATTCTCAAGATTTGTTAACCACATCTCTATCCATTTTAATATTAGAGTATTGAGTAAAGTCTTCTCTAATCTCACTGCATTTTAACTCCAAAATGGAGTTAGAAATTAGTACTCCACTAATTATATTCGTCACTCAATTTTTTTTTCCTTTTAACTCCAAAAATATTGGAGATGCTCTAAAATCAAACACTCGTTATTACAAGAATGTTATTAATACCTTGTGGACAGTACCAAATCCACCTTGGCCAAGCTTATTTTCAGACGAGAAGTTATCGGTTGCTGTCAAGATCATACCAAGATTAAACCGTAGCATATGTTGACCATCAGACTCAGAGTGCTCTTCTCCATCAACTAAAAGAAAAACGAAACAAGTCTTACACTCTAGTCTCATCAGTATTATAAAAAAAAAAAAAATTAATCGCAAATGTAAGTATATTCAGAATACTTATATCATATTTATGAGAAACACTAGTGCCCTAAGGTTGATTGAACTTACCATTGATTCCGTTGTTTGATTTCCTCCTCCGAGAAAAGAATTTTATGAGACCGATAGATGCAAAAACATTAATAAAAGTAAGAACCACAAATATCGCGATGGTTACCCAAGACCTTGTGCTTCTTCCTGAAAATCATTAAAACCTATTTTAGTCTGTAAACATATTTAATATCATACTTACAAAGTTTGGGAGGGCTTGAACTCATTTGTAATAATACCTTTCTTGTCTGTTGCAGTGCTCCCCTTCTCCTGAGCCGGAGGTGCCTGAAGTCTAGTAACATTACCAAAAGCACCATGGAATTTATAAAAATCCCACCTGAAAAAGCAGCTTGGACGATTGACCTCGCCTCCTGTTCTTCCCCACACCTGGTTTTTAAATAACCTCACACATTCTCTCAAACATCTATTGCAATCTTGAGAACTTATGTCGGGCGTGCACTGCATCAGCATGTACACATTTTCAAACTCGGTAAACTCGGCTTCTATGGCACCATGGTACCTAAGTACGGAGGAAGTTTCAGCATCCGTGGCAGCCTCGACCGTCCGGTTAACCATTCCATCCCACTCTTGTTCGAAAAGAGTCATGTTTTTGGATGGATCGATACCATTTGGACTTGAGTATAGAATAGCAGGTGTAAGCTCGAGTTTCCCAAAAGTGGAGTGGATTGAGGAACGTACAGGACAAGAAACATTGTCTTCAGCGTCTTTGTCCCACGTGTATGAGTTCATACGGTTTGGACACTCCTTGTCTATACCCCCAGTGGCACTTAGGACACATTTGAGGCAAGCTTGTTGGTCGTAGCCTCTTTGGCAGAGGACAACAACGTAAACTCTGTTGGGACTGTTGCCGAGTGAAGAGTTGTAGAATCCACCGTTGGCAATTACTTTATCAGGAAGAGTAGAGAATATTTCGTCGCGGTTCTTAACGTAAGTGCTGTTATCGTTGTAAAAGCTCCCGCCACAATCGACCGCGTTAACGACTTCGAGGTTTTGAAGGACAAGAAGAAGAAGAAAAGAGAGAAAGATCATGAAAGCAAAGCAGTTCCCCATTTTTTCTAGAAATGATAAAGACTTTTTCTTTTTTACTTGTTAATTCGTTATGGTATATATAGTACTATTAATATAGGTGACGGTTAGATGAGAAAACGAGTATTGGTTTACTTCCAAAGACTGAGAAAATATATATTGGTTTAAGGCATGATTAATGCAAGTTTCTTAGAGCATCCACAATGATGTTATCTATTGGGATTCTTAATTGTTTATTTTTTAATTTTTTTTTCAGATTAAAAAAAATATAAATCATTTGCATGCTGCCACGTGTCATGGGAGCCTGTAAACAGTGTAATGATCGAATCTTTATTTAGAGATTCTAAGGATCAAATCCTTATTTAGAGATTCTAAGGATCAAATCCTTAACTTTTAGTGAGATCCACTATTTATTTAATTATTTTTTTAAGGACTCTCCTTTAAAAACTTCTATTGTGGATGCTCTTATGTTAGAATTCTTAGTCGAAAGTTAAGAAATTGTTTTTAGTATTAACTAAAAAAAGTTAAAAACAGATTCTTATTTAAAAATTTTAAAAGTCGGTCAAAGATAAAAAATATGTATCGGTTTATTTCCAAAGACGGAGAAAGTATATATTGCTTGACTTTTAAAGATCGAAAATACCGAGAAGATTGCAGCTTCAAATTTGGAAGTATTTACAATCCAATAACAAATAAAATATATGTCAAAAACAGCAAATTCATTCGCTTTATCGGTTAGTTAAATACCTACGTTTAAAAAAAATCAATAAGATATGGTCTTCACCGATATTTTTTTTTGTTATGACCGTAAATTAACGTCCATGTTATAGACATGGATATGAATGCATACGATAATTAGGTGTTCGAATTAAAAAAAAAAAGAAGACAATTAGGTGTCCGTGTCTGCGTTGATGTGAGTCATAATTATGAGAAGACTTTTTTTGTCAAATAGTAGTTATGAAAAGACTACGATGCATGTTTGTGAACTGACTAGGTCTGATTACGTTGTAATAATTGAAGAATTTTCTTCGAAGAATCTTCTACTGACTCACAAATGTCGCATTTATTAGTAAATGAGGTTTGAACTTTTCTTTTCGTCCGCTCAAATACAATTGGCTAAGAAGCCTAGATTATGATTTTGTATTTAGAAAGTTAACAAGTTGTTGTCCAGTTACAAAAAAAAAAAAGTTAACAAGTTGTTGGCCAGAAATTATAATAAGTAGCCTGCAAAATATATTGACTAGAGTCTAATTAATTTGTATTAAAATATTAAATTTACTGTTTTTCACAAATAAGTTTAAAAATTATTTAAATTTACGGTTACTGAATTTGACAATCATAAAATACTTTGAAATTCAATGTTATTGAAAATGTTTTAATATGTGCACTTTTAAAGTTTTCTATTTATTTTAAAGCATTTGGATAGAGTTTGTTAGTTAAAAACAAAATTCTAAGTAAAATTCAAATAACTTACTTTTAAGTAAAATTCTAAGGTGATTTAACAAAATCATCTAAATTCACTAAAAATCAAATCAATTCACACTCTAGATGAAATACACTTTATATATATATATATATATATATATATATATATATTTCATGTCAACAATTTAAGGGAAATTAGCAAATATGATCGGAAACGTAATTTTAAATACAAAAATATATTTCAAATTCAATTAAATGTAAAAGTAATCTCAAAATAGTAAAATTATAAACAACTCCTTATGATAAAACAAAAAAGAATGTATGCACTCATGAAGTCTTCTATGGTTTTAGAAGTCTTATGTGAAAAGACTTCCCAAAGAATCTTCTGTGGGAAGACTTCTTAAATCTTTTCATTTAGTAGATCTTAAAAAATAATTTATAAATTTAATAAAAATAATTTATGAGAAAAAAATTAAAATTATGTAATTATAAACACTTCTACATGATGTAAATTTAGATTTACTAAAATTAAATTATTTTCAACAAAGATGGTAGATATAGGTTGTTAATCATGAATGTCTTTGTTTGGAGTTTGGTAACATATGTTGTAATATTGTTTGTATTCTACGGTTAGATTCTAGAATCTATTTTAAAAAAGAATCAATTAGACATATGTGTGTTTAGTTTTGTATATATTAAATACTTTATAAATTGACCATATGTTTAATGAAGTTTTTGTTGATATTTAGGTATTTATTTGGTTTTAGGGTTTAGAAGATTTCTACGGATGTCTTCTAACATTAAAGTCTTCTCGGAGGAATAATAAATTTAGGGTTCAAAAGACTTCTTAAAAAGTATTCTTATTAGAAGTGTTTAATGGAAGTCTTCGCAGTCGAAAAATATTTAACTTAATTGGAACTTGTGTTTTCCTACATAAATAAAATTTACACATTCTCTCTCTTTCTCTCGAATGGCTGCAACAAAATATAATATTTCTCACTCTAAAACTCTCCAACCTCTTTTTAATATCTTTGAACTTGAAAAAAACAAACTTTATATCAATTTATCATTTTTTGGGGGAAATTGACAAAAATATCACATTCCTACTATCACTTTCCATGTTTACCTTAATCATTTTTACCATTATATTTTCAGAGGGATAGACACACTTATAACCCTAAAGTTAATTAATTAAGACTTAAGGTTTAGAGTTGAGGGGTGGGGTATGATTTAGGAATTTAAAATGTAGGAATCTAATTAATTTTAAAAAATTTTGCCTCTTGAAAAAGTAGTATTTGTGAAATCTTTAGTGAAGGTAAAGATGAATAATTGTATCAATAATTTGGTAAATATGAAAATTCTCCTTTTATTTCATGTTTTTCTCACTAATTTATCTTGTTTTTGTAGGTTTTTCATTACATGGTTCTTATCTTCCACTTTAAAGGTAGATCTATAAAATTTGGATATATATTTTGTGTGTTTTATATGTTAGATTCTAAAAAGTTATAAATTAAACCTAATATGACTTTCTTATTTATTATTTAAGCATATTTTTTTTTTTGAAAATTTTCTCTATTTTGAAGCCATTGAAATGTTTTTGGATATACATATTTTTCAGATAATCTAATTGGAATTTTTGTTTCCTTATATAAAAATTTTTTTTGTACCCATTCTATTTGCCTCTCAAATGGCTGCAACAATAATGTGATGTTTCTCGTTTTAAAACTCTCAAACCCCTCTCTAATCTTTTTGAACTTGAAACCACCAAACTTTATATCAATTTATCATTTTTTGTTTCATGTTTTCCTCATTAATTTATCTTGTTATAATCATTACATGGTTCTCATCTTTCACCTCTTTAAAAGTAGATCTATAATTTTTGGATATATATTTTTTTTGTTTTATATGTTAGATAAAAAGTTATAGATTTAACCTAAAATAATTTTTTTATTTATTATTTAAGCGTAAAAAATATTTTGAAGTTTTATATGTTAGATTCAAAAAATTAATTTTAAATTTTAAATATTTACATATGTGCATGGGCACCAAAAATCAGCTACTAAATAATAATACATAAAATAATGTATATATATAATGCTGATCTACACAATGCGTGGATTTTAACGTTGTTTATTAAATAAAACTAACATCCTCTTATTATTGAGGATTCACGGGAACAACACTATGGATTACTAGAACATGGTTAAAGAGATGCTCAGATATAATATACGAAAAATCTCTTAAATAGACATTTTTAAAATTTTTTATCATAAAAATAGAATTTAAGGAAAAGAAAGATAAAAATAAACCTTTTTATTTTAAAAATTAATATTTTTTTCAATTTTAAATCTCACATCCAAAATCCTACCTCATAACTTTAAACCCAATGAGTATAAATGTATATTTACACCATTTAATAAAGTTTATTCTGATCATTTTTCTCCTTAAATGCTATTTTGGTGATGAAAACTTTTTAGGCTTATCTTAAGATATTCCTCTACAATATATATATATATATATATATATATATATAATATAGTACATTTAAAACAACTAAACTAAACCATTAATAAAGAATTTTTTTTCCAAAGTTTCTTAATGGGGAGAATTTGTGAAATGACTAAGTTTGTAGAGAAAATTAAGTGCATTACATTGATTTGACATAATTAAGTAACTAACAATTATGCTTCTATTGACCCGGATTTAACCTTCTCTCGTACAAGTAGTAGGTGAAAGAGAGATGTATTAGATGATGTAGACAAAGTGAGGTATGACTAATATTAACAGCAAATTGTTCACATCTGAGAGAATATAAGGAAACCACGTTATATTAGTATTAACTGCATACAGATATATGCAGATTTGTCATATATCGTTGTATTTAGGATGTATATAGTATACTATGTAGACTCTTTAAAAACACAAACCATGTGTTAGTTGTATGCAGACCTCATTCGAAAGATAAACTAAACCCTAGACCCCAAATATAAACTCAAATCCCAATTATAAATCTTAAACTCAAATATAAACACCATAAAACGTTTAACTAGCATACTATACTATTTCGCTAATATAAAATAGATAAAGTGCACCAACAACTAAGAATGATGTTCCCATTCCCAAACACATGTGAGTAAGGTAGACAAAATTACTTTGACCCCATCCTATAAACCCAAAATTCAAAATTCTAAATCCATCAACCTAACATTCACATCATAATCCATAGTTATGGAACACTATACTATATTATAGATATGTAATCGACTTGGACTACAAAATACATGGGACTATAGTGGACAAGATTACTCTGATCCCATCCCACCCCTATAATAACTAAACCCTTAATCCGAATAACTAAACCCTAACCTCCAAATATAAACCCAACCCCTATATATAAATCTTACACCCAATAAATTGTAAACTAAACCCAAATAAGAAGTTCATTAATTTGTATACCATCTTAGCATACTATGTAATTTTAAAAATGGAATAGACGTATCTTCAATAGTTTGAATTCCAATTCTTAAGTACACACAAGAAAATACAACCTTGGTTTTTAGTACGACATAAATAATATTACAAAATACCGCTGAACTGTAAGTTAAGAGAAAATTAGCAAATGTGGATTTCTAGCACACAATTTTTAATATGAAACTGAAAACTACATCTAACTAGTACAGGCCCAGCGGGGTTAAGCTTCCCAATTTGGGGGAACCGCCTTTCACATATACAGAGTGCAATGGCATAGTTCTCTGTAACATGTTCTTCAGTCACCAACTGCCGGGAGAGAATGTAATG
Source organism: Moricandia arvensis (assembly GCA_905132765.1). Classification (NCBI taxonomy): domain Eukaryota; kingdom Viridiplantae; phylum Streptophyta; class Magnoliopsida; order Brassicales; family Brassicaceae; genus Moricandia; species Moricandia arvensis. The sequence goes on along the minus strand of CAJHQP010001453.1, from coordinate 75,406 downwards.
CAGAAACATAACAGAAAATGTACAGGCTCCCATCTACAAAATTCTTCTGAACTGGGAATTACTCAACATCGCCAACTGCTCATCCTCTAATGCATTCTTGATGAGGTCAATCCAACGGAAGTTGAAATAGTTATTAACCAGTTTCAGACATGATGGCTCAAATCCCGACTCAAACATTCTAATTTGGCGAATCCCGACTCAAACATTCTAATTTGGCGGCCTAATTCGTACATGCTAGACCTGGCGAAGAAGAAAATATATAACGAGTTAATGTATTGAAACAAATATCTAAAAATAAAATGCTTAGCAAACCATTACGAAGAGAACATATAATGATTAGAAAATACTTGGGAATGATTCTGTTTTATTTGGATGCATGCATGCTATGTTACCAGAATACATGAACCATAATAGTATGGAATATCAAAATACTATGGAATAGTACAGTTGATCCGTTGTATGTGGAATAGTACATAAACTTTTGTCCTATTGCTTCTGAAACAAAGCCTTTTGTTGTCGCATATACAAACTAAGCCACAAGCAAATAAAATAGACAACAAGATACTACTTGATTCCACATGCAACAACAAATTAATTCAGATCTAGAGAACAAGAACTCACATGCTTGAAATCCCCTTCTATAATACGCTTTAGCGAGTCCAAATCAAAAATCGTGATTGCACCTCACCGCATCAACTATTCTGTTTTGATGCACTTGTCGATTTCAGAACCCGAGAAGCCTCTGTCTTCCCTCCCACACGAGCCTTTGTAAGCGGTCTTCTCCTCCAAAAAACTTTTGCAAGAATGTAAATGGTAATTTACCTCATCGAATCTCATGTTACAGCATCCTCATGACTGTCGCTTTCAGAATCCGAGAAGCATCTCGCTTCCATCCCCGACAAAGCATTCTAAAGTGGTAGTCTCTTTACAAAACTTCTCTGGGCTGTATTATGTGGCGTCTTGGTCGCTCAAATCTGAAGAGGAAGCTATTCATAATTCCATTGAAAACTTGCTTTTTGAAAGGTGAGTGAGTAATGGAAGGCCACGTTTTACTTTCTATATTCACTAATTATTAATTAAAATTATTTTTTTGTGTGTGCAGGTTACACTGGTTGTCTTCAAGCGCAAAATAGCATTATTACATAAAATGAAATGTGTGTATCAAAAACTAGGTCAATTGGCTATCTTATGAATTATGCTTTTTTTTACGTCGTACAACCCAATTTCCCTTTTCAATTCTATGTGAAACAGAATCACAATCTTTTTCTTGTTTCATTAGAACGACATTTCAAAGACAAAGAAGTTGAAAATAATAGAGAACGAAAAACAAAAACATAAGAGATAGCGACCTGAAAAGCCACGATGCGTTGAAGAAGAACGTTCTAGAATGGAAGCGATTTAAAATTGTGTTTGCTTTAGGGCATGTGAAATAAAAAGAAAAACGACAAAGATAATTTTCTGTTACGCGGAGCATTGTATGATTTTGTTCCCACTTCTTTCTTTGAGTTCATATATCAAAATAAGGTAAGTATAGTGCATTTTTTAAATGCTCATCTTTGATTATATTTTGGGTAATTCCCTCAAAACATGACTTTGTAGTGTTCTACTGAAATACTACCCGGAAGACTTTTGTGGAAGTCGTCCAGAGTTGAAGACTTCTTAGAAGACTTTTTAAAGTGTAAAATTTCATAGAAGACTTCCTGGAAGTCTTCTCACTAAAACTTACATGCAAGTTTTCCATCATAAAAATTTAGAATAGGTCGTTGATTTGTGTTTGAGATGTTGGTTTTTGATTGTTTTGCAGACTGGAAAATAGATTTATCAGAACTCCTATAGAGGATATATTCATTAGGGGAAGAACTCATTCCAGTCCAAAGCATTTCGTATCATACTGATGACTCGAAGTTGCTTACTGCTTTCTGTAAGGCAAGCTCTACATAATGATGAATATGAGGAGCTGAAAGACTCAAAGTTGAGAGTGTTAATCAAGTTCAGGGAACTGAATTTTAGTTGGGCATCAAGGCTGGTTCATTATATGCTCAGTTTCCAGCTTAACATCCAGAAGAAGTATGATCTTTGGAGTCTTGTTGGTCCACAACCGGTGAGGTTTTCACTAATAGAGTTTGAACATCTCACTGGTCTGAACTGCGATTACATCGACGACCTAGAAAATCCAAGGTTTGAGGTTACGAAGGAGATGACTTCTTTATGGAGGATGATGGGTGTTGATGTCGATGCTGGTCCAACTTCTGAAAAGATAATATCAGCATGTGAGAGATGCGAAGAGTGGTCTCAGGTTGATCACATGCGACTCAGATACCTTGCCATCTTCACTAGATTCACTGAAGGGAGAAAGTACTCAACCACTACATGGGATAGTCTTGTAAGGCTGGTGATGGATTTAGAAGAATTTGTGAGTTATCCATGGGGGAGAGTGGCGTTTAAGGTGATGATGGACTCTCTGAGGGGAAAAGATTTGACAAAGTCTTAAACTGTTGATGGGTTTTTTCAAGTTATCCAGGTGTGAGTTTACTATGCTCTACCATCATTGACTACTAATTATGGGAAACCAATACCAAACAAACCGTCTACACCATTGCTGGCTTACAAGGGTGGCAAAGGACGTAGTTGTTTTAAAAGGGCTATCAATAGACTTGTATTTAAACATCACTCCCTAAGAGTTCGTACAATACTTATAATTAAGTCTTTTGTGAAGTCGTTTTTGGAAGACTTCTCAGAAGACATAAATATAAGTCTTCGCAGAGCAGAGTCTTTTCTGGAAGACTTCCATCTTTGTTAATCCGTCAAATATATAAGTTGATATCTTTTATTTACTACAGACTAGCGTGATCAACTTTTTTTAGAAAGATTTTGGTGAAATGTTACCATAATGGGACTTTGATATAGAGGATACGGCAGTGGAGAACATAGTTAAAGTTATGTTTAATGCAGAACCTAAATGGAAATGGACCATGGAGTGCTGGGAAGTCGCCGCTACCAATATGTGGGTCAATCCAAAGACGCAAGTTGTTTATGTGAAGAAGAAAGAGAGTGCAGCGAAGACAGGGACTGTTGTGAAGGAAGATAGTGGAAGAACTTAGGAGAAAGCTCAGAAAGAGGCTTCTATTGAGGCTCCTGCAGAGGCTCGTTCAGAGGCTTCTACCCCTATTGGTGAGATGACCAAAAAACAGATTGAACAAGGCTTCAAGGACCTAGTTGATGCCATGAGGGATGGGTTTGGGATGTGACTTAGGGAGATCAAGTCTCGGAGAAGAAGGTGGGAATCACCCAAAAAAAACTACATCTAATGATCTTCAACTCTCTACTTCATGTCTGCCTAAACGTGGACACGAACCTGTGGTTAGTACCGGAACCTCTCCCAAAATCACAGAGAAGAGAATCACTAGACAAAGTGTTAGAAAACATAACTGAAACTTGGATGTGCTGTGTTTTTTGTGTGTACTTGGATAAATCATTTGTATGTCAGAACATTTGTGCTTTATTTCTTGTGTGTTCTTGGATCTTTGCTTATGTATGGATTTTGTTTCATGTGTTACTTAAATCTTTGGTCAATATTGTATATAAATATTATGAAGGATTTTTGACTTCATCTTGTACATCGAAATTACTGAGTGAAAGTGTGAATGGGGTGAAACGGGACAGAACGACGCCTAAGAACCTAGTGAGTTCACATAACCGAGTTCCTCGAAAGTGCTGAGTCTTCTGAAAGAAAATGTGACCAAAGGAAAATCTCTTGGACTTAGTGTTGACCCCAGCGTTGTTCTATTGGACAAATGAGTACCCACTATTTCAGATGTACAGCAGAGGGAAATTAGAAGACACACAAAGAAGGATGTTGTTATGGCACTTTCCCGGGGAAAAAGTGATCGGGTAAGGAAACTTGCTGCCTCACAACAATCTCCTTTTAAGGAAAACATCACAGCTAAAGTGATCATTCCAAACACTAAGGTTAGCCCAGACTATGATCCTTTTGAACCCGTTGACAAGAAGAAGATGAAGGTGATCGTTGACTGGCTAAAACTCTATATGTAAGTGTTAATTTCCCACAAAAAGCTTGCATTAGTCTATAAAAATGATTGATGATCTACTTCTTGTGTTTGCAGTTATCATAAAACACCTGCTCACAAAAAAACCACCTTGTTGTCCAAGTTTGTGGTATAACATTGACAATGTGCGGGTTAAAGTTTATTTAAAGCATGCAATCTATCAAAATTAACCCTACGAAATACTTTTGCCAAGAGGGGTCTAGTTGTAGTATTTAGAGATCGAATCCAAAGAGAGCGAGGACACTACCATTAATTTTGCCTTGCAAGTCAGGTTAGGTCAAGTGGTAGCTTGTGGAGCAAGTCTGTACAAACAAAACCAAATTGGCTTCTCTTGATGAAATTTTGTGTGCTAGGAGAAACTAATCAAGTTATCTTAATGGTTGAAGGTATGAAATTGATTTTTTAGACTTGTTCTTTAAAAGACTTTCATGTAAGTCTTCTGGTCATAGAAGAATTATACGAAAGTCTTCTGGTCAATCCAGAGGTTACTTTTGCAATTAACTTTATGTGTGTTTTCTAGAGACGACGTCTCTGTAAGTCTTCCAACTTTTCTTTGTTAACAAAAAAATCACAATAATACCAGAGAAGATTTCATGGTAAGTCATCTAGGATAAACATGTTAGTTTTGCAATTGACCGAATTGTGTCAGAAATTTTTCTCTAGACGACTTACACAGAAGACTTCCATGTAAGTCTTCCAAAGTCTCTCGGTGGAAGTCTTCTCACTCGCGGTGAAAGTCGTCTCAGGTTACTTTTGTAATTGAAAAATAAAACTTAATATTTAATTTTAACTAGACGACTTCCATGTAAGTCTTCCGGAAGACGATCTACACGGAAGTCTTCCAGAATTTTATTCTAAGATTCTGGTCGAACCTTGGTTATCATAGTAGACTTCCGTGTAAGTCGTCTACCGGAAGACTTACATCGAAATCGTCTAATTAAAATTAAATATTGAAGGTCTATTTTTCATTTGCAAAAGTATCATGGGACGACTTATTTAGAAGTCATCTAGTTAAATGTAACATTTAAGTTATATTTTTCTGGTGGAAGACTTCCATGTAAGTCTTCAGGAAAAAGTCAAATTATTGATACAATTCGGTCAATTGTAAAACTAACATGTTTATCCTATAAGACATACCAGGAAGTCTTCTCTAGTAAGCCAATATTTACAAAAAAAAAATCTTTCAAAGAATTTTGTTGTAGAGTAAACTTCTCTAGAAATCTTCGTTTGTAAATTTTCAATTGCAAAAATGACCTAAATTAAAGACTTCCGTGGAAGTCTTCTACATCAAAGTTTAATAAGCTTTCATTTTCTCTATAACTATAAAGACTTTTTAACAATTTCTAGTTAATTCATGTATATTAGTTGATATTGGGGTTTATGAATGGAATTCATAACTTAATTTGTTTTAATTATGAGGTTACCAACATTCATATTTATTAATGTTTCTAGCTAAACTGAGAAGACTTCCATGGAAGTATTTTACGTTAGTTTTTGTAAACTTGTTAAATAACTTTAAGATATGTTTTTAACTCTCAAAAGTGTTAAGTAACTTCAAGAATATAAAGTAATATTTTTTAATGTGTCTTGTTAGATCATAAAATATACTTTTTAACTTTCATGAAATTTGAAATTTCAACTTTCACTTAAAATTTGAGTTTTCCTGTTAAATTTTAGTTTTCCGCTTAAATTTTCCGCTTTAATTTAAGTCTTCCGAGAAGTCTTCTAACAAATCTTTCGAGAAGACTTCCCAGAAGTCTTCTAGTGAAACTGTTATGTGTTTGAACTTATGTAATGTTTCATATTTTGTGAATTTGGCTAAGTTTTCTTGAGATGTCTTCTTCCTTAGTTGTAGTAAATTTGACCAATTTTTTGTGTTATTGTGTTTTGGTAATTGTATCAATAAATTCAATAATATCAATTCTTTTGGCAATATAATATTGTAGACATGAACAAATTTACTAATTTTTTATTAATATCTCTTTAAATTTACAAAAGAATTCACAATTAAAAAAGTACATATACAAATCACAAAACATACCATGAACAAAATTTATTATAGATCATTCCTCCACAAAAACAAGCTTCGACTCCACTTGACATGGGAGAAAACTCTGTTAGAATATTTTCTAGAAGTCGTATAACGTATTATATTTTTGAATACTTCCGAGAAGACTTCCTAAAATTCTTCTAAAGTCTGACTCAGATCTGAAAAATCTGCAAATCCAAAAATGTTCAAATGGCTTCAAAGCTGAGAAAATGAGTGAAAGATGAGATATGTCTATTTTTAAAGAACACACAAAATTACATATGTAAAAAAAATAGATCTACCTTTAAAGTAGTAGAAGATGAAAACAATGTAATAAAAAATCTGCAAAACAAGATGAACTAGTGAAAAAAACATGAGACATAAATGATAAATTGATATACAGTATGGTGTTTTCAAGTTCTAAGAGACTTAAGAGAGGTTGAAGAGTTTTAGTTTGGGAAAAAGGTAAGAGTTTTAAGCAACCAGAGACTTACCAAAACTCTGGCATGTAGAGTTACCAAAACGCTCAGATCTGTAGAGGAGATATGAGAGAAGACTCCGTGAGAAAACTTCTTCTAATGCATTAAATGCTAGAAGACTTTCCTCGAAGACTTCCAAGTATGTCTCAGATCTGAAAAACCTGCTAAACCAAAATCATTTAAATGACTTCAAAACATTAAAAAGCTTCAAAAATAAGGTAAAAACTCAAAAAAAAAAAATAGTTTTCAAAAGGTAAGAGCTTTAAGCAACAAGAGGTTACCAAATGAAAACAAAATGATTTATAGATCTACCTTTAAAGGAGTAGAAGATGAGAATCATGTAATGAAAAACCTTTAAAAACAAAATAAATCAATAAGAAATACATGAGAAATTGATATACAGTTTAGTGTTTTTAAGTTCAAAGATATTAAAGAGAAGTTGTAGAGTTTTAGAATGAGAAATATTACATTTTTGTTGCAGCCATTTGAGAGAAATAGAGAAAATCTGTAAATTTTCTATATATAAATAAACAAAAATTTCCAATAAAATTTAAACATTTTTGATTCAGAAGAATTTCAAGTAAGTCGTCTAATAGAAGACCTACTAGAAGACTTACACAAAAGTCTTATAGTGCATTATTTGTTGGAAGACTTAAGTCACCTAAACCTAAGCTCAAAATAACTAACTAACTAGAAACAAACACTTCATAAAACTTAAAATCAATTTTAAAAGTGTTTAATATACACAAAACTAAACACATATAAGTCAAATTTAATTTTTTAGAAAAATAAGCTTTCAAAATCTAATCCTATGAATATATACAATACTACAACATATGTTACTAAACTCAACTTTAAAGTGTTTAATATACACAAAACTAAACACATATACGTTATAATTCAATTTTGCTAAATCTTAATTTATATAGTCTAATGTTTATAATTACATGATTTTATTTTTACCCACATCAAAATATTTTTGATAAAATGTATAAATTATTTCTAAGATATACTATACGAGAAGACTTCTTGGAAGTTTTCCACAAGACTTACAGAACCTCATAAGACTTTACGGGGTTATATTTGTAAAAATGAATTCTGTTTTTTTTTGTTTGGTTATAAGGGGTTAGTTGTAATTTCACTAGTCTTTTGAGTTACTTTTGCATTTGATATAAGATTGGATAATACTTTTAAGGTTAAAATCAAGTTTTGAGTCATATTTGACAAATTTTCAAATATTTTTAAATAGCATAATACTATATACTTTAATGTGGTATGATATTATATGTTATCATTATTAAAAAGTAATAGTTAGTTTGCTTTTTAATATTATTTTCTTGTGGAACTTAACGTACTCATAATCAAAATATCCAAGCAAATCTGAATTCTTATTTTAAGATTATTAAGAATAAATTAATTTACTTTTCAATAAATTTAAGGCATACATTATTTTAAATTTCTTAAATATTTTAATTTGTGTATATATTGATATGCTTTCATGAGAATCCAAAATTTATCAGTTATACTTACACTTATGTATATAACTTCCTATTGTTCATTGACTTATTTTTTAATATTTTTTAAAATCAGCATATATCAAATTATTAATAATATTTTGAAAATACTTGCATTACGCAATAAAAAAAACTAATTTGATTTAATTTAATTAGAATAAAAATAATTATACTTCAATTTGAAATTGAAAAAAAATATATGTAACTCAATATCTTTACAAAATGAGTAATTGAACTAATCAACTTATATCGAAAAACGAAGATCTAACTACAACAAGAACATATAACTCTTATAAAAATAATTTATTTATTTTTATACATATAAATTACTCAAAAATATTAATATATAAAAGTAAACTATTATCCAATTTTTAATAGGACTTTTTACAAATATGACTCAAAACTCAAAGTCAAACACAAAATTAACTAATAATTCTTTTGGAACTTTCATTTGCCCTATTCATCCCAAAAGTTTGGATTATTCACGAAAATGCCATTACTTTTTTGAAAATGATTTTTTTACTCTATCATCCTCATCTTTATCAAATATTTATAATATTGTCATTGCCATCAATACACCAACCACCGTGAACAACCATTTTGAAGCTATTAATGAACCTAAAATCGATTTACATTCTTTCAGTCTCATTTCTTATAAACTAAAAACAATATATCTTTATCAAATATTTACAATATTGTCATTGCCATCAATACACCAACCACCATGAACAACCAATTTGAAGCTATTAATGAACCTAAAATCGATTTACACTCTTTCTGTCTCATTTCTTATAAACTAAAAACAATATATCTTTCACTTTCTCTCTATATTCATCTAGAAAACCCAAGATAATCAAAATCTTGGTTTTTTGGATGAATATAGAGAGAAAGTGAAAGAAATGTAGTTTTTGAGAATAAAAAATGAGATAAGATGATTGAAAATCAATTTTTAGATACATTAAGAGCTTCAAATTGCTTGTTCACGGTTGTCGGTGTATTGATGGCAACGACAATATTGTAAATATTTGATGAAGATGAGGATGATAGAGTAAAATACACATTTTCGAAAAAAAAGAAAAAAAATTAATGATATTTTGTGAATAATCTGAATTATTAGAGTGAATAAGACAAATGAAAGTTTTAAACAAATCATAGGCTAATTTTGTGTTTGATTTTGAATTTTGAGTCATATTTGTAAAAAGCCAAAAATATTTGTAATTTTTGATCAAAATATGGTTCTTGTAAAAAAATATTAATTTCCTTTTTAATATCTGTTAAAATAAGCACTAAAATGTTCTCACAATGTTTTTGAAAAATCAAATTATATAAGTAAAATATTTTAAATATATATTTTCTTTGCTGCAATTGTAAAGTATTAATAGTAAGCTAAATATTATGAAAACAATAAATTAAATATTTCAATAATACTAATTATAAATTATTTTTAGTCAATTAAACATATATCAGTTAATGTTACTTAATTATTTTATGTAATCATCTAAGAAATAGATAGATACAAAAAATATTTCAATTAATTTGGAAAAATATATATTTTATATTTTCTGAATTATGTTTTTAAAAAGTAATATTTTTTAGTATTAAGATTATGTTTTTGAATTTTTTTTATAATATCAATTATGTATATATATATATATATATATTTATCTAAGAAAAAGATATATAAAGAAAGTTTTTTTTAATAATTTAAAAAGTATATTTTATGTCTTTCAAAAATATGTTGTAAAGAGATTATTAATATTTTGTAAGCTTTCCTTTTTTTTAAATGAAATCATATTATAAATACATATATTTCGTTTTTAAATTCGATTTAAACTTTATAAATGTTTATTTTTTTATTATATATTTCTATTTGGAAAAAGATAAAAATTAAGCTAAATTAAAAATCTAATTAAAAGAAATTACTAAACAAAATATTAATAATAGTTATATGTAATATTTTAATTCATTAATGTTACTTCTCTAATTAATTAACCGTTATAAGAACTAACATTAGCACTACACATAGGAAACTGACTTATCAAATAATATTATAGATATTTTAAAATTTTATTTTATTTTATTTTATATCTTTATTTATTAATTTAAAATTTTTCTAAACCACATCCCCTTCCAAAATCCCACTCTTAAATCTAAATTCTAAGTTTATATTAGTTAACCGCAAAAATATAATTGTCTATTTAAATATTGAATGTTTGTAAAAAAAATTTAATAAAACATTTTGGTAATTTTGATCCTTGTTGATTATTTTTATGATAATTTTTTAGAGTTATCTTAGTGCATTTCTCTTAAATATAATAAAGTATTAATATTTTAAAAGATGGAATTTTATTACATGGTATAAGTTTCTATTTTAAGTATTATATTTGATTTTAATAAGACAGTATACAAATTTTTTTAACTTTAGAATTTAAATTTTATAAGTATAATATTATTTAATATTGGGCAAAAATTGAGCTTATATATATCATTAGTTAATAAGCTCTCTTAATGGGCTAAATCCATAGCTACGGACTGAATAACAGTGAAAAGTTGATAAAAAGAGCGTAGAGAAAAGGCCCAATTTAGATGGGCCCAAAACGACTCACTCTTCCCGCCAAAAAGGGACACAACATCCCGCCACAACAATACCTTACCTCCTTTATGCTACTCCTCCGGTGAAAAGGAAGACGACGACGAGAGAAGGCTTACGAAGAAAGATATTTTGGGTAAGAAATGGATGTGCCGGAGGAGACGAGGCTTCGCCACAAGCGAGATTTCATCCAGTTCCTCGAGAACGTAAGCCCCTCTCTTTCTCTGACTTCTCAATCTTCTGTTCGTATAATTGTAGTTTGGGTTCTTTGTGTAGATCTACATGGATGAAATCAAAGCGTTGGTACAGAACAAGCGTCACCGTCTCATCGTTAATGTATCTGACATTCATACTCACTTCCGCGAATCTGAATCTTCCTCTAGGTGAGAGGAATTTCGATTAGAGAGTAACAAATTTCGATTAGGGTTTTTAGGGTTTTTGTGAATTTGGGGATTTTCAGTTCACAGAAGCAATATGATATGTGTTTTGTGAATTGAAGTTTTAATGTTTTGTTTTGGGTAGGATACTGAAGAATCCAATTGAGTATATGCAGTCCTTTTGTGACGCAGCCACTGAAGCTACCCGCAACATTGACCCTAAATACTTGAAAGAAGGAGAGCAAGTCCTTGTTGGATTCGAAGGTCATTTCGTCTCTCGCCGTGTCACACCAAGAGAGCTCCTCTCTGAGTTTATTGGATCTTTGGTCTGTGTTGAGGGCATTGTCACCAAATGTAACCCCTTTTCACTTTTACTACTATTCTGCATTGATTAGTTAAAAATCTCTGACACATGTATTGCTTTCAGGCTCTCTTGTGAGGCCTAAGGTTGTTAAAAGCGTACACTTTTGTCCATCTACTGGTGAATTTACCAATCGAGAGTACCGGGACATAACATCCCATGCGGGTTTGCCTACTGGCTCGGTCTATCCTACAAGGGTAATTAAATGGTTTTGGTTCATTTAGTTTTTTAGTGCTGGAAGATTTGCTTGTTACTGAAATTTTGGTTCTTTAGGATGATAATGGTAACTTATTGGTGACTGAGTATGGGCTGTGCAAATACAAAGATCACCAGACCTTGTCAATTCAAGAAGTGCCTGAAAATGCTGCTCCTGGGCAGCTTCCACGAAGTGTGGATGTCATAGCTGAGGATGACTTGGTTGACTCATGCAAACCAGGAGATAGAGTGGCTGTTGTTGGGATTTACAAAGCTCTTCCTGGCAAAAGCAAGGGTAGTGTAAATGGAGTCTTTAGGTGCGTGTTTTCGTACAGCCTCTTAAGTTTAAGATGGTCTTTTTCACTGTGTTGTAATTTTGATAAGCTTTATCTGTGTAGGACTATCCTCATAGCCAATAATATCTCTCTACTCAACAAAGAGGCAAATGCACCTATCTACACCCCGCGAGACTTACAGGAGATTAAAAAGATTGCAGCAAGAGATGATGCATTTGATCTCCTTTCTCGTTCTCTAGCACCTTCTATTTATGGGCATGCCTGGATAAAGAAAGCAGTTATACTACTGATGCTTGGCGGTATGGAAAAGAACCTCAAGAACGGAACCCACTTAAGAGGGTAAGGTCATGCTTAGAAAGAAATTTCAGCTTTAGTTAACTGGTATGATTGTATCCAAATTTCCGTGAACCAAAACCTTTTGCTTTCAGGGACATCAACATGATGATGGTTGGTGATCCATCTGTTGCTAAATCTCAACTTCTGAGAGCAATAATGAATATAGCACCGTTGGCCATATCAACTACAGGCCGTGGCTCTTCTGGTGTTGGGTTAACTGCTGCTGTTACATCTGACCAAGAAACAGGTAAACGCACAAAAAAAGCCTTTTGCATGTTTTCCTTAAAACTTTAAACAGTTAGAAAATGGTCAAAGTGTTGTCTCATGAAAATGAATTCTCTTTTTTCATCAGGGGAACGAAGACTAGAAGCTGGTGCAATGGTCCTCGCTGATAAAGGTATTGTGTGCATTGACGAGTTTGATAAGATGAACGATCAGGACCGAGTTGCTATACACGAAGTGATGGAGCAACAGACTGTAACAATCGCCAAAGCCGGTATCCATGCATCTCTAAATGCTAGATGCAGTGTGGTTGCAGCTGCAAATCCCATATATGGAACCGTAAGTTTGCGTAGAACTCATCCTGATCTGTTGACTAGCAAGTATTCTTTGTTATAATGTCCTACTCTTGTGCCTGCAGTATGACAGATCACTGACGCCAACAAAGAACATTGGTCTTCCAGACTCGTTGCTCTCTCGTTTTGATCTGCTGTTTATTGTATTGGATCAAATGGATGCTGGTATTGATAGCATGATATCGGAACACGTCTTGCGCATGCATCGTTACCAAAACGACAGAGGTACACACATAACATTTCTCTGTGTACTTAACATTTCACAATCAGTGACTTAGAAACATATCTGGCTTTTGAGTGAACTATAGGTGAGGCAGGGCCAGATGGGAACTTGCCGTACGGGAGAGAGGACGATGGTGAAAGTGAAGTGTTTGTTAAGTATAACCGAATGCTGCATGGGAAGAAGAAGAAAAGAGGCCAAACAAATGAGAAAACTCTTACCATTAAGTTCCTAAAGAAGTACATTCACTATGCCAAGCATCGAATTCAACCAGAGCTCACTGATGAAGTGAGACACTGAACTTAAACATGCAGATTTTACGTATTTTATATCTGATAAAGCTGCTCAACTTAAATCTCTCTTTTTTTTGCTGAATTTGCAGGCATCTGAACGTATTGCAGAAGCATATGCAGATCTCAGAAATGCAGGTTCTGATACTAAGGTAAATTAGTTGACAACAATAAACCTTGGATAATAAGTGATGTGTTTTTGTATGAGGAACTTGTATTTGACATGACCATTCACATCTCTGTAGACAGGAGGTACGCTTCCGATAACAGCAAGAACACTAGAGACAATAATCCGTCTTGCTACAGCACATGCCAAAATGAAGTTAAGCAGAAAGGTAAAAAAAAAAAAACTCTAAATTGTGTCCTCCTGGTCGTGAATACGGTCCAATAAGTTTCACTCCTAAAATGGTATATTATTGTTTTAAAAGGTTACTAAAGCCGACGCAGAGGCTGCCTTGAAGCTTATGAACTTTGCAATATATCATCAAGAACTGACAGAGATGGATGAACGTGAGCAAGAAGAACGTCAAAGGGAACAAACAGAACAAGAAAGAACACCAAGTGGCAATCAACGCAGGAGTAATGATAATGGACAAGAGAATGTGGAAAGGTAGCTAATTTGATTTCTTCGATAAGTACCCATATCCTAGCTATCCTAAACCCTAAGACATTGTTCATTTTCTCATTTTTGCCTGTTCACTCAGTGAAACAGCAGATCCAATGGACGTAGATGAACCTCCCGTAGAGCAATTTAGTGGCACGGTCTCTGCAGCAAGGATTGAGGCGTTTGAGCGAGTGTTTGGGCAGCACATGAGGACAAACAGGCTTGATGACATTTCTATTGCAGATATCGAGACTGTGGTCAACAACAATGGAGTTGGAGCTTCTCGTTACTCTGCAGATGAGATTATGGCTCTATTAGAGGTACATCACAAAATATGAAATAGCTTTCTTATTCTTTTTTTCTTTAGCTTATACAGTTTTCACATTGCTTACCCCTTATTGTGGATCTATGCAGAAACTGCAAGATGACAACAAGGTGATGATCAGCGACGGAAAAGTTCATATCATTTGATCCACAATGAAGAAATGCACCTAAAGAAGTAATTTCCTTATATTAGAACTCAAAAGTAGTGTACTTTGAGAAGAGAAACTCATGGGAAAAGTATCATACTTTTTAATTTGTGTTTGCATGTACTAGTGATGTAAGAAACGCAATTGATTGCAAAACCTGTGGAAGTCAAGGATGATAACAGCTGAGTTTAAGTAAGCTCCAAAAATGATTGCGTTGCTTAACAATGTGGAAGTACCAATATGACTTGTATGATTTAGCTCAAGTTTGGAAAAGGAGACATTTTTGGTTTTACAATTGACCAAATTTGAATTTTTACAAACTCTTCAAGTCACCTATTTTGGATTATATTTCTCTTTCAGAACAACACCAGTTTTGACAAGTAATAAGAAATAGAGTTAATTGGTCTTACTCTAAATCGTGACTGTAATTAGTCAAGTGCCACGATCTTTCAAATCATTAATTCTTTTCCATTTTAACCCTATATTTCTTATGCTTCTTTTTTATAGTTGTGTCAGCTAGTATTAGTCAACTGTTAACCTACGTGTTATTCTTCTCCTTTTCTTATTCATTTTCTAATTTTCTTTCATCTCATCTCATCTTGTACGTATTAATTTTTTTCCTATTTAAAAATATGGATTTGAACGAGAAAACTTTGTTGTTAAAGTGAAGGTAAATCTTTTACGGCTTTCGATTTTGAATCTTTCTTGTACTGGTGTTTTCTTAGTTTTTTTTACATTTGAAAATATGAAATGATTTTCACCAAGTTGGATTCGAAGATATTTATATACAAATTATTTTGTTCTTCCTAACATGTTACCAATCCAAACCAATGTTGTTGGTTTCATCGCCTACCAATGCACAAGTAATTTTTTTTACTTTGCATATCTCTCGTAAAATTATTATTTCCTATATTTAATATTTCCTACTTTAATTGCTATTGTCGACTGTTAATATTTTATGTATCAATTGAAAACTATTGTAGATACTAACATATTTGGTAATTGCTAACATATTTGGTAGCTGTTAACAAATACATGTACCAGAGGTGTTATTTGAGGTGTTAGCTGTTAACAAATTTTGTAGGTGTTAATAGAGATGTTAGCCGTTAACAATACATTCATCACACGTGTTAACAGAAGTTTAACATGTTAACAAATATTGTAGATGTTTGATTAATGGTTTGTTAGCTTGTACATGGTATGATACTTAGCTAACAAGTTGGCAAAAGAGTTGGTACAAATGTTTGTGAGTTCATACGGTGTTTGTTAAATGGTTTATCAATGTGTATGACTATTTTAACTAATTACATGTTTTGATATACTACAAGTATCGTATAAAAGAGGATATGCTAAACAATATATCAATTATTCAACAAACCATCTATCAAATAATGTATATGTTAACCAAACATGTATCAGCTAACAAATAAGTTAACCGTTAACAATTAATTTAACACTAATATCGAATTTATAACAAATTATAGATTTCATAGAGATGTTGAGATTTTGCAGTCAATTGTAATATATGTTTTCAAGCAAATCAAATGCTAAATTATATTGTTATTTATCTATTAAAGTATTTTATATTATATTTTAAAAATTATTATTATTTGATAATATTTTTAGCATTTAAAAAAATCTAGCAAACATGTGGACAAAAATGAAGGTCTTAGATTCCTTTGCCATAGGCCTCTGACTTCTCTGCAAACAACAAGAAAATGTGTCAGTTAAAGAAAAATATTTTCGTCCAAAACTAAACAAAAATGTATGTCTTAGTTTCTAATTGTTACTCAATGGATAAGTGACTAATAAGACCTTAAATTAGAGGCAAATGGCTAATTGACCCTAAGAAATATTTATAGTCCCCTTAGAGCATGTTTATTGGTAAAACTCCTTAGAGTTTCTTAAGTAGGCCATAATGAATTTTTAAGTATTATCATTAAGCTAAGAGACATTGTTAAGATACATTCAATTGTTAGTGATTTATTGGTAGTTTTTAAATAAGGTTCTTAACAATAAAAAATATTATATTTAAATGTAAACATTAATTTTTTTAAGATAAAATTTATTTATTAATTAAAACAAAGTGAAACATAACATTTTAAAATAGAAACATTAAAACCTTGAAATAAAAATTACTAAAATAAACGAGAATAATTTGAAAGCGGCATCCAAGTTCAGTTTTTGTCTTGATCACGTCCAAATTTACGCCAACTATGTTCGACCAAATCACGTTTTAGTTGTTGATGAGCTTGTTTATCACAAATTTTAGTTCAAACACCCATCTGATTGACGATATTTGTAGGGATATCTGTAGAAAAGGTGAGATCAACATGTTAACTTCCGCTACCTTCTCCTTGTTGGAAATCCGAAACATCGTATTGAGTGTATTCACCTCGTTCGTTCTCAACTATCATATTATGGAGTATGATACATGCTCTCATAATCTTTCTGATCTTGATTTTTTCCCAAGAAAGTGCAGGATTTTTAACAATGGCAAATCGAGCTTGCAAGACTACGAAAGCATGCTCGACATCTTTTCGGACAGCTTCTTGACGTTGCGCAAATAATACTGCTTTCGGCCCTTGTGGAAGTGGAATTGATTGGATAAAAGTTGCACATTTTAGATAAATTCCATCGGTTAGATAGCAAGCCAAATCATATTGTCTTCCATTGACCGAAAAATTCACTTGCGGGGCTTAACCATTTATTATATCATCAAAAACTGGTGAGCGATCAAGAACATTGATATCATTTAATATACCTGGAGGTCCAAAAAACGCATGCTATATCCACAGATCATATGAAGCAACTGCCTCTAAAACGATTGTGGGTTTTCCCGAACCACGAGAATATTCTTTCCAAGAGGTGAGACAATTCTTCTACTCCCATACAATCGATGCTTCCTATCATCCCGGGAAACCCCCGAAGCTCTCCAATATGAAGTAGACGTTGAAGATCATCTGGTGTTGGTCTTCTTAGGTACTCATCGCTGAACAGATTTATTATTGTTTCCACAAAATTTTCTACACATAACCGAGCAGTGGTTGCACCGAGCCGGAGCTATTCCTCGACCGCATCAAACGCCGAACCATATGTCAACACACGAATAGCTGTTGTACGCTTTTGAAGTGCAGACAAACCAAATCTTCCAGTAACATCTTGCTTTTGACGAAAGAATGGAACTTCATTGGAGAGGCGATCGACAATACGCAAGAACAATGACTTATTCATTCTAAATCGTCGTCGGAATAGATGTGGAGGATATGTTGGAGTGTCACTAAAATAATCACCATAACTGGAGATGACCTACAAAACTAAAAACACAACAAGACCCGTGAGACAAAACTACAAAACACAACACTACAAGAAAGTACAAGACAGTACCAGACACTACAAGACTTGTGAAGCAACACTACAAGACCCGAAAAAGAAAGTACAAGATAGTACCAGAATCGTGACGCAACATTACAACACCCGTGACACAACATTACAACACTCCACTTCCATGAACTCATTGTCTCTGTTTTTACTTGTAATGACAGTCACAAATGCAACAACTCAGTAATCAAAAATATCAAACAACTCAGTAATCAAACAAAAATATCAAACAACACAAACTCAAACTAAAACATCAAACAGAAATATGAAACTTAAATATGAAACTTCAAGAACAATTTTACCTTAAACTAAGACAGCAACAACTCAGTAATCAACTTCTTCTTGAGGGCTTCTTCATACTCAAGGAGAGGCTCTGCTTTGGCAATCAGACTGTACAGTAGTCTCATTTTAGACAAGCGTTCTTTAAGGGCCAGATCATGTTGTCTTATAGACCACATAGTCTCAAACTCCTTCATCGATTTCTCCTCAGCTACTGTCTTCTTACCACGGGCCTTTGACGCTTTAACACCAGGAGGACGCTCCATGTCAATTTGTTGAGAGCTTGAAGAACCTATACCGTCTTCACACTTTCTTTTTTTAGAACTTCCTTCGTTTTTAGCTGAGATTGCCTCACACCACCTCTGGTCGTTCCTCAACTCTTTCCAAGCATGTTCCAGGAGGAATTTCTTCTGATGGTTGGTGTAGAATATTTGATGTGCTAGCTTGAGCACATCATTCTCATTTTGACCGCTTGTCTTCTCCCTGCTTGCGGCTTCGTAGGCTCCACAGAACTTGCACACAAGATCATTCATCTTGTGACAACGTTGCTTGCAATGCAGGGGCTCTCTCTTGCTTCCACCATCAACATGACTTGCAGCAAAATAAGCTGCTACTCTTGACCATAAAGTGCTTGATTTTTGCTCATTGCTTACCACTGGATCTTTGTTTGTGTTAAGCCATGAGCTAATGAGCACAATATCATCAACATGGGTCCATTTACGCCTTTCTCTACGCTGTGTACCAGAGTCTCCACCTTCTTCGGTTACTAAAGCTTGTGATGAAGATAGTGAGACACTCTCTTCATAATTACTTGAAAACGATATTTGTTGCTTATTTAGTAAGTCAACAAATTTTGAGGTGTGGGAAGATGGATAGGAATCCATCTTGGCAAAAAGAAATAGCAGAGATAATAAGATAAAGAAGAAAAGAGATAAAGAAGAGAAGAATGGTGAGAAAAGAAGAAAGAGAAGAACACGATTTATAGATTGAAGAGAGGGATCAAGCATTGAACACGAGTTGACATTTACCTAAACTGAGCATTCATCACACAACACTTTCGAGACATAAAACCATTCATTAGTCTAACCATAAACTGTATTTATTACACAAAACCATTCATTAGTCTATTATTATCTAACCTAACACAAGACTACAACTCAGTGTGTTTCTATTTATTATCTAACCTAACGCAAGACTACAATTCAGTTTGTTTCCAACCAGTATGTTACACAAGCAAATCACAATTACAACACTGCTATGTTCACATAACCAAGTTGTAAACTAGTTCGAATGACATTATAAAGTTACAAATTTATCAACATTCACAACCTAACTCACAATCACATTTCACACTATAACCTAAAGCACAATCACCATAGCTTTCCAATTCAACCGAGCAACCTAATCAATACATCTACAAAGATCATGCAGAAACGACTTACCTTTAAGAGCAATCCTTGCGGTTTTGTGCTCACTTCACGCCTCTTGATCAATCTTCGATCATGCCTCTTGTGACATCCATGCATGGACACAAACACATAGCACAAATGGAAAACATTAGAAATGCTTTACCTTCCAAAAAAATTGAGAAAACAACATAATCAAAAACATGATTAGTTGAAATAATCAAAGAGAAGCTTTACCTTTTGATTCCCTTGAGAAGCAATCGCCGGATTTTCAAGTCTCAGAGAGCCACCGCCAGTGAGAGAGAGCCGTAGAGACGACGATGAGATCCACCGAGAGGGAGAGGAAGCGCCGTTTCGTCGCCGGAGAGCACCGAGAGAGAGAGAGATCTGTGAGTTTGTCGACGATTCGCCGTTTCGTCGCCGGAGAGCACCAAGAGATAGAGAGATCGCCATGAGTTTGTCGAGGATTCGACGTTTCGTCGCCGGAGAGCACCGAGAGAGAGATCTCCGTGGGTTTGTCGAGGATTCGCCGTTTCGTCGGCGGAGAGCACCGAGAGGGAGAGATCTCTGTGGGTTTATCGAGGAATCATCGATTCGTGACGGAGAGAGATTTCTGTGGGATTGTCGCGGAATCGTCACTCTCGTTGCACGAAGAGAGAGCCGAGAAGAGAAAGAGAAAAGAGAAAGAAGTGAGAAAGAAGAGAGAAAGGCACGAGACGCGCACCACCGTTTCTTTGGCCAATACACGCGTGACACGTGGCTCTTAGAGCCGTGTCTTCAGTGGCTTAATTAAGGAACGTGCCCTCGCTTTACTCCGTTTTTTCTTCTTATTTTATGATTAATTAAACCTAAGCAACTACTAAGAGTTGCCAATAAACCTGCTCTTAGCTCCGTAAACAACTTTGTTCAACATAGACCACTTCTCTCCCCTTTTTTTTGAACAAAAATAAAAATACTTCTCTCTTATACCTTCGAATTTCCATGAGTTGAAAAGAGAGAAAAATATATTCAACGAATCCAAAGTGCATGCGTCCCACTCCCAACTTACGTAGTACGCACGTCTTAAACCTTCCTCTTCCTCTTTCACTTACCCAATTTCGTAATTTACCTCCAATAATCTCACAAACTCAAGAACCTATATAATAGAAAGCAATCAAAAACCTCTGAACCACATATCTCATAATCTAATGTCGTCTCAAGAAACCAAACAAGATCAAAGAAATGGAGCAGAGATCTTCAATGGCGTATCAACCTGCAAGCAAAAAGCCGACGAGATCTTATCAACCATGAACCTACCTAAAGGACTTCTCCCTTTAGACACAATGACCGAGATAGGTTTCAACAAATCCACCGGTTATATATGGATCAAGATGAAGAACAAGGTTCAGCACAAGTTTAAAGCCATCGGCAAAAACGTATCGTACGACTCGGAGGTTACTGCTTTCGTTGAGAATCGTAGGATGCGTAGTCTGACAGGAATCAAGAGCAAAGAGCTTTTGATTTGGGTAACCATCTCTGAGATTTATGTTGATGATCAAGATACGACCAAAATCACTTTTGCTGGTCCGTCCGGTTTGTCACGTTCGTTTCCTGTCTCTGCTTTCGAGGCAGATAAATGATTTGTCAACGGTATACGTTGACTTTTTTTATTTTCTTGCTTACGTTAGCTAAAGTTCATCTCTTTGCTATAGTAAAAATCATCTTATTAATGATTTTTGTGTTTTTTCTTTCTAACTCTTTTTCAGTACGTCTTTGTTTTCATAATTGCAATCGGTTTATACGTACAATGATTAAGCGGTCGAAATTCATTTTTTTTACTAGAGTAGTTATTTTCTACATGTTAGTAAATACGCCAAAATTATCCAACGTGCACTGTATAATAATATTATAATACTATAGAAAATTGACAAGCTTCAAACTTTCTTTTGGGAAGCCTAGTCATTGCAATTTGCAAAAGAAAGCTTCAGTTTTATCACCATATCAAGTATTTAATATCGTCTTTAATCATATTTTCATCTTCTTAAACGAACTACATTCTACTTAGTTTGTAGTATTTTGTAAAGGAGGTATATCAATTTTATAATTTTAAAAACTGCTAAAGACGAGTCAGTCCAAAGAATTTATAAGTATTATTGATTTCTCGTTTGGAAATTACACTGCTTCAATATGTTTTTTTTTTGGGAAAGTACACTGCTTCAATATGTTTCAAAAGAAAAGAGAAACCACACTGCTTCAAAAGCCTTTTGTATATATGTAATACCATTTTGTAAACCTATAGTTGAAGTAACATTAACAAATTAAAGTATCATCTCCATGGAGACAAAAACATCAATGGTGATCACCCCACATCGCCATGAGATAATTCTTACAACTACTACTGTTGAGAGACCAAGATTCATAATCTAACCATCTTCTTCTTCTCTTCTTTATTATTCTCAACGATTCTTGTTTCTGTTCTTCTTGTTGCTCCTCGTACGAAGATGTCTCAATCTTCTTGAGATTGTGTCTGTATTCAACAACTACTTGCTCAAAAACTTCGACCTCAAACATGTTCATTTTCACCTTAGGGTTTACGTGATCCCTTACAAACGCAAACGCCAACTGGTCTCGCGGGTTAAACGCTTCTAACTCGTTGAACATGAAGCACGAGAATAGGTTGCTTCTTATTCCATGTTTTCTCAGTATCATCGCACTGTCTGGTACATCTAACTCAAAGAAATATAACAAATGTCATTTGAAAATAGAAAACATCAATGCAAATTTAAATTCGCTGATCACTACAAACTAATATGATCATATTTTATTTTTAATAAGAACGTTAGTATCCAATGAATATAAACTTGTAAATATATTGCTATTATGATCCATATGTAAGAAAACAAATATAAAATATATATTTTGTCTAGTGTCAATTCTATGCATTTAAACAAACTTTTCATGTATAAACCAACGCCATAGAACAACTTAAGTTTTGAGCCCCTCACCTAATCTTATTTATAATAACATTTCTGTCTCCAGCTAACTGATGTTCTCATTGATGTTGTTATATGGGACCACGCCGTGATTCTTTGATGGCAACTATGATTTTATCTTATTTCTAAAGAAATATGTCCAACAAACAATGAATAAACATAAAAAGCTACGGCTACGCGCTAAGCAAGTACGTATGTTGATTATCCATTTTATGCTAAAATGTTTTTGTAATCCTATTTCCTTCTTCATAAATTCATGCATCTCTATATAATCAACTAACATAATTCTACTAATACACGATCAGTTACTAAAAGACCAAGGTATATCTTTGCAAACTGAATCACTGAAAGTATGTTTTCACTTTTCATAAATATCCGTGACTACTCTTGAAAATCTACAGACAAAAAGTACATCAAAATTTTCTTTATAAGAAAAGGAAGTACATAACCTAACCAACTAGAGCCAATCGTCATGCATAAGACATGACTCTTTAGTCTTTATTGCAAAGTAAAAAGAGTAGACGCCTACATTCTAGGCAAAAAAGGTATATGTGTTCCTGAAGATGATTACCTTACGATGATTAACACACTTAAGAGTACTCTAACTATACATTATATATAAAGAAATCATTGATTTAAAAGAGAATTTTATTTTAAATAAATCAGTTTTATTCGAAAAGTACACTTGATGGATAAAAGTAGTCAGTGGCTTTTAATTAAATTAACTTCTACAAACAGAAGTTGAAGTCTAGAATCATACCAACATTTTTTTGCCAACAAAATCATACCAACATTAATTTGAAAACGATATTTATCAACATAAGCTTACACTATTGAATCCACTATCTAATTAATTATGGGCATTTATATGTACGAAACTGACAATTAACACTTTGAGATTATTCTATTATAGATTTTTTTCTTGTATCCTTGCCTAATATTCTTAAATATCGGGCAAAGACAACTAATATATCATTAACTAATCACTAAAAAGAACAAAACTTGTTCATTATGATTTAGGGAAGGTTTGATTACCTGTGGGATACGGCAATTTATTAGTACTCCAAGGCTTAAAACCATGTTCACAATAAGTCTCCATTTGCATCCTTAGCCCATCGACATCTCCCCATTTCTTCCACCTCGCGGTAGCCATAGCCTCCTCCATTGCATTTACAAAGAAGGGGTGCTTAGATATCGCTATATCGACATCAGGAATCACCAACAAGGAATGGATTAGAAGTAGCGGATCGATCATGAGCTGGATCTTTGCGTCGATCCATATACTAAACTTTGAGTTTGGAAACAATCTATGTATTAAATACTTTGGTATAACCCCATTCATAGCCGGATTAAGATACAGATTTTCTGACTCTGAGGTTTTGATGATTCTCCACGCGCCGATACTGTAATCTTTAGGATTGTTTTTGGAGATGACGTTATGGTGGAAGAGAGAGTTTAGGGTTTTATCGTCGATGAACATGTAGAAACAAACTGTTTCTAGGGTTTTAACTCCAAGTCCTACTGGTTGTCTGATTTTATCATGGTCGTTGAAAATGGCAGATGCAACTACTAGTCCACATTTATCCATCTCATCTCTATCTAACAAATCACAGAAAAAATGTTAAAAGAAAAATGTAAAATGCAGAGATAAACAAGTAATAAACAAGAGATGTTAAAACACACCTCCATCTCTGGTTATGAGGGACCATTCGAAAAAATCAATAAATAGAATTATGATTAAATATTAAATTAAGTTTTGAAAACTAAAAAATTCAATATAAATACAACAAATGTAAGAAGACACATTAAATACCGTTAACCCGTTTTTCTCCGGTTTACTCGGTGTTTTGAGCCTTTTTGGCTAAAGATAAATGAGTTAATTCATAAACCGGTTACTGATTAAACCGGTTTACTAATATCAATTTTTTTTTTAATGGATGATATCTCACCGGAGTTGTGTTGACCATAAAAAAAAATTCTCACCGGAGTTGCTGATCGGAAAATCTCTGAAGAACCCACATGGAACTTCGACGTCATTGTCCGAATGATTAAAATAAGAAAATCTTTTCTGAGTGCTGAAATTTCCACCGAAAGTTTCGCTTTTTCCGTCAATATATCTCAAGTTCTCCGATGATGATGACTCGCTGCAGATACTCTGTATCTCACTCAACACTGTCCAGTAATCTGATTCACATAAAAGAACAAATGTAATTTCCAAATCATTACACGACCAGAACACATAATGTAAGATCCCGAAGGTAAAGAAAAATCACATATTGGTAAATGAATACCTGAGAAGGAAACAGGGGAAGAACAAGAAGATCTGTGAGTGGGAAGAGCGTACTTGTGTTCACCGTAAGAAGAAGGATACGAGAAGATCTTTGTTTGGATCGGATCGAACGGTGAGTATCGAAAGATGCATTGGTTTCTTGAGAGAGAGACGTAGAGAAAGAGAGAGAGTGTGGTGAATAAGTAGACAAGTGAGAAACAGAGGAGCTTTGATCGGACACAGAGAGGCGGAGATGCTGTGATTCTAATGAGTTTTCCCATCGGAGACAAACTTTTTTTTTATGATTTATGATTTATTTATTTGGTTTTCTTTTTGTGTTTCTTGACATTTAGTGTTGATGATGCAGAGGATCTTCATTTGAGTTTGTGCTGATGAATAAACTGAAAGCTAGAAACTTTAGCAGCTTTTTATGGTGAGGCGTTACTGGATAAAAACCATATTTTATTATTTAGGAAAAATTGAAACCTTTTTTTTTGTCAACCGAAATTTTTTTATAAAATTAATTAAAATCCTAGTTTCTATATTTCGCGAATAATTTCTATATTATAATGATGTAAATTTGGAAGGGATTACAAAGATACAAAGATGAGATGTTTTCAATTCTTCGGTGTGTTATCAATCAAATAAAAAACAAATAACATAAATTTGTCAAATATGACTCACAACTTGATTTTAAATGTAAAAGTGTATCTCAAATTCAATCAAATGCAAAAATAACTCAAATACTACAAATTTCTTATGTCCAAACAAAAAAACATGTATTGAGTTTTACCACTATAACCCTCCGCTTGATAAGACTTTCCTATAAGTCTTTCCGTACAATAGATCTTAAAAATAATTTAATTTTTATAAGAAAATATTTATGAGAGAATTACCAAATATGACTCACAACTTGATTTCAAATGCAAAAGTAAATCCAAACTTGAATCAAATGCAAAAATAACCTAAAAGGCTATTGAAATTACAACCAACCCCTTGTGAACAAACAAAAAACCATTTTTTTTCCGTTTCTAACCCTTGCAAGTCTTCTGTCCAGATGACTTTCAAGTAAAGGCTAGTATAGTTATTCTTAAAAATAATTTAAAATTTTTGTAAAAAATATTTTGATAAGTGAAAAATTGAAATCATGTAATACGGACTACTTGAAAGTCCGTCCAGACGACTTACTTTCAAGTAAGACGGACGATTTTCAAGTAAGACGGACGACTTTCAAGTAAGTCGTATGACTGGGCAACTTCCGAGTAAGTCGTCTGGGAAAAGTTAAATATTTAAGTTTTATTTTCCAATTGTAAAAGTAACCTGAGACAACTTACAGATAAGTCGTCTAGCTTTAATAAAATATTGAATTTTTTGTTTTCCCGAGAGACGACTTACTGGTAAGTTGTCTAGGGTATTCTCTAGATTCTCTAAGGTATTCCTCTACATCCAGACGACTTACGGGTAAGTCTTCTACGCGAACAGATCTGAAATAAAATTTCAATTTCATACCTTAAATTAGTTAGGGATGACTTCCTTAGCACACAAAGTCTTCCCCAACCACCTAGAACCTCAAACGAAAGTAACCCACCACGAATAGCATGTTTGAATGGCTCTACCAACCATAAAAATAAATAAATCAAAAGTTTGAGTTTTTTGGATGAATATGGAGATAAAGTGAAAGAGATGTTGTTTTTAGTTCATAACAATTGAGAAAGAGAGAGTGTAAATCAATTTTAGGTGCATTAAGATCTTCAAATTGGTTGTTCATGGTGGTTAGGATATTAATGGAAATGACAATCTTGTAAATACTTGAAGATGATGAGGTTGAGAGAGAGTAAAAAAACCATTTTTGAAAAAAAGTTAAAAAGTTAATGGTATTTTCGTAAATAATATGAACATATGGAGTGAATGGGACAAAAGAAAAAGAAAAAAAAAAGTTAGTTTTGTGTTTGACATTGAGTTTTGAGTCAAATTTGCAAAAAGCCCAATATTTATATGAGAGAAAGATTGAAATCAGGTAACTATAAACATTTATAAAAGATGTAAATTTAGATTTACTAAAATTGAATTATTTTCAACATAGATAAGTGATTGTAGATTGAATCCTGATAGTCTTTGGTTTATGTTTTGGTAACATATGTTGTAGTATTGTTGGTATTTTTAAAGTTAGATTTTGATTTTTTTTTAGTTTGACAAATATGTGTTAGTGAGTATCTAATAATTTGATTTTAAAATACTTTCTAAGTTTCCTTCAAGTTTAAGAAATAGTTTTTGTGTTGTTTAGTTATTTGATTATAAGGTTTTGGAGGATTTTTCGGAAGATTTCTTGAGAAGTCTTCTAACATATAATGCATTAGAAGATTTTTTGGAAGACTTCACAACAAAGTTTACCATTTCCCGATTATATTTTAGTAGAATTTAGGTTTCCCGCCTAATCATTAGTTGATTTTGGTTTCTCGCCTAATGCGAAGTCTTCCATTGCTTTACGTTAGAAGACTTCTTGGACGAATATAAATTTGGGGTTTAGATGTCTTCTTGGAAATATTAGAAGACTTCTATGTAAGTCTTCTGAACTAAAAATATTTAAATTAATTGAATTTTTGTTGCAACAAAAATATAATTTTTTTTCACTCTAAAACTCTCCAACCTCTCTCTAATATCTTTGAACTTGAAAACACCAAACTTTAAATCTATTTCTCATTTTTTTCTTTTGTATTTTTCACTAATTTTTCTTGTTTTTGCGGGTTTTTCATTATATGGTTCTCATCTTTCATTCTTTCAAAGGTAGAACTATAAAATTTTGGATATGTACTTTTGTGTGTTTATATGTTAGATTCTAAAAAGTTATAGTTTCAACCTAATTTTACTGTTTTGTTTATTATTTAAGCATAAAATTTATTTTTGAAGTTTTCTCTGTTTTAAAGCCATTTAATGTTTTTGAATATGCATATTTTTCTCAGATATGAGTCACACTTTGGAAGACTTCTCAGAAGACTCTTAGAGGAGTTTTTGGAAATATTATTGGGAAGTCTTCTAATGCATTTTATGCTAGAAGAATTTTCAAGAAGTCTTCAGGAAATCTTCCGAAGTCTTTTGTCCAAAGTGGTATAAATTTTGGATGTGTTTTTTTTGTGTTTCTATATTAGATTCTAAAAATAATAGAGTAAACCAAATGTGACTGTTTTTTATTATTTAAGCATAGAAAATTTATTTTTAAAGTTTTTCTTTGTTTTGAAGTCATTTGAATGTTTTGAATATGCAGATTTTTAAATCTCAGTCATACTTCTCGGAAGACTTCTCAAAAGACTCTCGGAAGACTTTTTAGAAGACTCTCAAAAGATTTCTCAGAATACTTCTTGAGAAGTCTTATAATGTATTTTATGTTAGAAGATTTCCTTAGAAGTCTTCCGAAATCTTATGCCCAAAGTGGTACAAATAGATGATATCAAGTGCCGTTCAAGCTTATCTATGTCGAGGAATTATATCTACCTTCATGTGTAATATTTTTGTTTATGTTTTTTTTTATGATTTGTATGTATACTTTTTTAGTTGTGAATTCTTTTGTAAACTTGAAGAGATGTTAATGAAAAAGATTTGGTGAATATGTTCATATCTACAATATTATTTTGCCAAAATAACATTATTGAAGTTATTGACATTCTACTAGCTCATAGCAAAACACAACAACAATAAAATTAATCAAATTTACTAAACTTAAAAGAGAAGACTTAAAAAAAAACTTAGTCAAATTCAAAAATATCAAAATTGAATTTAAAGTGAATGTTGAAATTTTAAATCTCATGAAAGTTACAAATTATATCTTATGATATAGGAAGACGCATTAAACCACATGACTTTGATATTCTTGAAGTTACTTAACACTTTTGAAAGTTAAAAACATATCTTGAAGTTACATAACACTCTTGAAAATCTAACGTTGAAGACTTCTCTAAAAGTGTTCTCTCAGAAGTCTTCCCGGATTAGGTAGAAGCATTAGTAATCATGAATATTTCTAACCTCATAATTATCACCAAATAAGTTATGAATTTCATCTAAGAGCGCTAATGTTGACTAATACACATGAATTAACAAGAAAACAGTAAAATTTCATTTTAAGTTTTGAAAAATTAATGTTTAATAAAGATTGAAGTAGCAGATTTCTTCCTCTTATAGAAGACTTCTTAAGAAGTCGAAAAGACTTCCTAAAAAGTTTTCCGTTTATGTCATTTTTACAATTGCAGATTTAGGAAGGAAGATTTCTTACGAAGACTCCTCTACAACAAATATCTTGAGAAATCTTCCTTTGTAAATATTGGCTTATTTTTGAATTCGAAAAACTCTCAAAATTCCGAGAGAAGTCTTCTATGATAAAACATGTTAGTTTTGCAATTGAACAAAGTAATGAAAATATTTGACTTTATCTTAGAAGACTTCTCACTCTTCTTACGTTCACATGAAGCCTTTTCGCTGTCGCAAGAAATCTGCATGGATTACTTTTACCGTTGACTATATTTGACTTTTCCGGAGAAGTCTTCTCTTGATGAAAAGTTCTTCTTTTGTAACCAAAGGTTTGACTTCTTGAGAAGTCTTTTGCCATACGACTTCTTGAGAAGTCTTTTGGAAGAAGACTTCTTAATTGTCAATTTCAAAAGTAACCTACACAGATTTCTTGCGACAGTGAGAAGACTTCATTTAACAGTAAAAAAGACTTCCTTAGAAGTCATCTCTAGGAATATTCCCGAGAAGTCTTCAATAAAAAGTCAAATTTCTGACAAACTTTGGTCTGTTGCAAAACGAATATGTTTATCCGAAAAGACTTCTCGAGGGGTTTTCTCGTTTTTTTTTTGTTAACAAAGGAAAGTTAAAAAACTTTTGGAAAAATATTCTATTAAAAACACACAAAAGGTCAATTACAAAACTAACATATGCATTGACTAGAAGACTTCTCTAGAAGTCCTATCGAGGGAGAAGACTTCTAGAGAAGTCTTCTTCACGAACAGATCTGGAAAAAATTGATTTCATACCTTGACCCATGAGATGACTTGCTTAGCTTCTCCAAACACACAAAACTTCACCACGAAAGCTACCAAATCGTTAATGACCAAGAATTGTGAGTTTTAATGTCTCTATGAACCTTACAAAGTTTGGAATCAAAATCTTGGATATTTGGATGAGTTTTGAGGGAAAGTGAAAAAGATGTGGTTTGTGTACATAAGAAATGAGTTAAGAAGAAAAAACTCAATAATTTTGTTGCATTAAGAAATTCAAATCGCTTATTCATGGTGGTTGGTGTATTATTGACAATGGCAATATTGTGAATATTTAGTGAAGAAGAGGATGATAAAATACTCGTTTTCAAAAAATGAAAAAATAACTAATGATACTTTCGTGAATAACTCAAACTTTTAGGGTGAATAGAACAAATTAATATTTCAACAAACATGAATTACTTTTGGGGTCCACTCCAATTTTTGAGTCATATTTACAAGGAATTACTATATAGTTTTATTGGGCGAGTGACAATCATACTGAAAATTATGATCTAAAAGTAGACAAGTTTAAATTAGTTATTTATAAGAAAATAAGATAAAAAATTCTAATATAATTTTAGTTAGTGATATGGCAGGCGAGTTTATTTTTAAAAGAAAACTTTAAGAAAATGTTATTCTTTTGGGGTACTAATGTTAAGAACTTTAAGAAAATGTTATTTGTTAACTCCAAACATCAAATGCAAACAGAAAACCAACAAAAGAAGCATATTCGTTTGCATTTACAAATATATTGGATGAAGAATTAAAATATTCGATTTTATATGAAAAGAAACTATTTTTATCTAATCTTGTCTCATAAATCAAAATGCAAACGTAAAACTTCGTTTTAAATAATGAAGTAATTCAGAAAAAAAATTAACGAAGCACTAATGTTGAACAAATAAAAATTTGTTGCAAGAAAAATATATATCTGTGTATTTATTCCATAAGTAATAAAAATATTTATATAAAGGTATAAACGAAAGATTAATTCTTGTCTTAAAATTTATAATACCTATAATATTTTAAAAGATAAAAATCATAATCATCTAAAATATCTAACTATTTATAATTTTCTCCATTAAAAGTTCATTAAAGCAAAATAGTTGGTAATACATTTAAGATGTTGCTTTGTTAAAATCTTTATTAGAAAAATCTATTTGGGAAAATCATAGTTAAGGAAAAAAGTGAAACATGTATTACTCTTTCTTATAAAGACATCACTCGAGATATTAGAGACAACACAATCCAATAAGATGAACTAAAATGTAGTAGTTGGAAGCGCCTTTGTAAACATATCAACCAAATTTTCACTTGCACAAATTTGTAAGACACGAACATCACCATTCTTATGCAGATCATGGATGAAAAAGAATTTTGGTAGAATGTACTTTGTTCTGACTCCTTTTATATATCTATCTTTAAGTTGTGCTATGCATGCAACATTATCTTCGTATATCTCTGTTGTAGCCTCTTTCCCTACAAATATACCACAACCTTTTCGTATATATTAAACAACATATCGAAACCATACACACTCATGGCTGGCTTCATGGATAGCCAAAATATGTGTGTGATGAAGTTGCTGTGATGGCTTACTTCATAGAATGCTAAGAAATAACAATATCAACATATGTGAAAAAATTTCATGTTTGCGATCTAGCATTGTGGGGATCAGAAAAATATCATGCATTTACAAAACCATCAAATCTTCTTTGGATGGGTTAGGAAAGAATAAGGCCCTATATTTTGTACCTTGAAGGTAATAAGTATATGTTTAATCCCGTTTTAGTGCCTACGAGTTGGACATGAGTTAAATCTTGCTAACAAATTTACTGCAAATGATTTCAAGTCTTTTATGGCTAGAAAGATACGGTAGTGCCCCTATTTCAATTAAGTGTGGTACTTCAGAATCAAAAACTTTCTCACTGTCTTCTCAAGGACAAAAGGAATCTTTATTCACATAAAGTGATCTTACAACCATTGGACTACTCAATGGATATGCTTGAGCCATAGAAAATCTTTTAAGCACCTTCTCTGTGTATGTCGTTTGATGCACTAAAATTCTATTCTTCAAGTTTTTCCAAGATCCTTCATCTCGGATCTTTCTTCAAACAGTTTATTATTTGAGAATTCGTTTTGGGAGTTTCAATAATGTTCAAATCATCAACACAAATTGCAATTATAAAAAATCCTTGGCTAAATCTCCTTATTAAGATGCATGAACTGATAGCAATCCCATGATAAGGGTTTTAGGGGCTTAAGGTAAGTTTTAAAAATAAACGTATTTATAACTACAAGGAAAACAATTTTCTAATACAATATATTATTTTCACTAAATACACAAGTCTAGAACTGAAAAGAATATGTTTATTACGTAAATATACTATAATTATATTATATAGGAAAAAATAGTTGAATTCAAAAGGTGAGTTAGGTTAAATCTCGTGGAACGGGTTGTTACAAAAAGTCTAAACCACTAAACTAGAAATTATTATAAATATTGAGACCCAAATAGGTTTATATTAATCAGGAGCCTAAGGCGAATGCCTTTTTCAATACACTGTAAGCACAATCTTGACTGATATGATCATTTTTGTAGTCTTACTTTAACAAGTACTCAATAAGACAATTATACCACATACGCTCTAACTTTTAGCAACTTAAATCTTTCTGGGACTTTCAATAAGTATTGGTATATAATGGACAATATAAGTAAGCCGTGAAAATATCTATTAATTGTAAATTTAAGTTCTTCTTTAATTGCCAAACAAATAAGAAACCTAAAAGAAGTCGAATCCACCACATGAAAATATATCTCTTCATAATCAATTATATGTCTTTGTAAAAAAACTTGTGCAACTAAACGTAATTTATATCTCACCATTTTTGTTCTTCTTTCGCACAAATACATATATGTGTCCTACTGGCTTTATACCTTGAGGTATACAAACTACTTGTCCAAATACTTTTTTTAAAGAGATTTTAACTTTGCGTTATTGTTTTATTCCATTTTGGTTGATCTTTTCTTTGTGTACACTCAGCAATAGACTTTGGCTCATGTTCCTCATCCATAATATCAACTGCTATATTGCATTCAAAAATATCATCGACGTTTATTTACTTTCGGCTCCACTATATTCCAGACATGACATAACTAATTGAGATCTTTTCATTTTCAGGTACATGAATCTCTTTATCTATCATATCTATTATCTCTTCCTAAGATCTTTCCTTCCTAATTATCCGGTTTGACCATTTCTCATTTCTCTTCCTATTCTGAGGATTTTTATCATTGGAACCAATAAGTCTACCACTCTTCAATAGTGTCTTAGACTCATTAGCAGTTTGATTTTGTTCTTCTTGGACATTCATTCTAACTGAAGTATTGACAGATTGTATATGTGACTTGGTCATTCTTTTGGAATTCTATGTCACATTATTTGGTCTTAGGATCAAGATAAGATAATGATAATTTATTCTATTTTTTTCAACTGTTTATTTTATCCCCTAATGTTGGAAAGACAAACTCTTTAAAATGACAATATGTGGATAGAGCCTTAAATAAATCCTTTAGGATGACTCTAAATAATTAATTATCGTTGGAGAATCATATCCAATATATAATCTTCATGTCCTTTGAAGTCCCATCTTAGATCGATGCGGTGGAGTAATTGGGACGTATACAACATACTCAAATATTTTAGGATGGAAAATATTTGGTTCCTAACCCATAATCAACTGTGATTGGGAGAACTAATGATTATTAGTGGACCTCATATGAATCAATGTTGGTGCATGTAATATAGCATGCCCCATGTAGAGATTGAGAGTTTTTATTTTATAAATAATGGTCTAACAATCAATTAGAGACGCTTGATTAATGATTTAGCTAAACCATTTTATATGTGAACATGTACAACATGATGTTCAACACTTATCTCAACTTACATGCAATAATCATTATAACTTTGGTACGCAAACTGACCAGCATTGTCAACGCCAATTGTTTTCAAAGGAAAATCTGAAAAATGTGCTTGTAACTTTATTAGTTGAGCAAGCAGCTTCGCAAACGCTAAATTGTGGTACATGTGACCATCTAGTAGATGCATCATTTAAAAACATATTATATCTGTAAGGTTTCAGAAGGTGAGTGATAAGCCACATATATCTCCTTGTATTCGTTCAAGAAAGTTAATCGTTTCATATTTTATCTTAGCTGGTGTGAATTGTATGAGTAATTTTCTTGTGAAACAAGTAGCACAAGAAAGGTCATTAGGGAGATTTTTTTATTTTTCTTCAATGAATGTCCACAAAATATAAGCTTTATCTTTTATATCATTACTGAACCGGGATGGCCTGAATGGTCATGGCAAAATTTGATATTTCAGTAAGGTTCTCACTTACTAATCATTTTATTCTTAGTATATTAAAATCCAGTGGAGAATGCAGATAGCTTTTTACAATATATTTATAGCCACGAGTAGTATTTGTAATTTGAAGGTATTAAATATTTTCTTCATTCATTGTCTCAATATGATATCTATTTCGACAAATATTTTTAAAACTCAATAAATTTCTTTGAAACTCAGGACGGGAGAATACATCGCATTAGCAACTTTAATTTATGTTCCCATAGGTAATATGATATTTTCTTTTCTAGAGCCTTCATTTATCTTTCCGCCACCCGTTACAACTCACACTAATTTCTTTTTTATCAAATGAGAAAAATACTTCTTATTTTGTAAGAATATGATGACTAATTGCATTGTATGTCAAGCATAAGTCTCCATCATCAATATTCTTCAAATAAAATAAAACAAATCAAAATAACCTAATACATATGAATAAAAATTTATTTTTATCACGTAGTATATCTAAATTTCCATTCAGATATTTAATCCACTCATGACTTAATTGGTAAAGTTGGTGATAAAGGTGTGTATATAAGCAGTATATTGTGGAAGCAAGATGTCCTCATTTATATATTTAATAATGTGATTGGTAGAACATTATATGATCCATATATAAAATTATAATAACAATTAATATATGGTATGTAATTTAATTATTCCAAAAATATTATAGATATATTTATATTTGTAATATATAAATATATATATTCTTTATGTTTTTTACTAAAAAAAAATATATATATATATATATATATATGAAATTTATATTTTAAATGTGAAATATTATTCTTTTGAAAAAATAAAAATATTTTAATTGCAAATTTTATTTTTAGAAATATATTTTTTGGATATAAAATTATTTTTATATTATTAAATAACTTATATTAATTATATATAACTATGTTTAAATTTTATATTCAAATTCTCTACCAAAAGCTTCATATGAGAACATTGAACAAAGAATATTTGGAAATCATTACCATCTTGTAAATGATTTTCAAAATGCTTTTCTAAAAACAATTGTTTGGATAATAAAGAATATAAATTTTATGTTAATGCTCTGTCAATCAATATATCAATAAATTATTTGATACATGTACAAATTTCAAAACAGTAAAAATATGTAACATGATATAATTCATTAAGTACAAACATACAACTTTGCAAAAAGTCGTTTATAAATCATGTAAGGGAGGTGTTCAAAAGTCGTATGTAGATTCAAATAAACAAAGGCATAGTGTAGCATTTAAATAAAATGGTTTGCATAATATATTCAGTTTGATCTGTAAGAACACATGACTTTTTGATTAAATTACCAGGATATGCATGTGCAAATACGGACAAAAGAATCCAATGCACTATTATACTTATTATACAGTCAGGTATACAGTATTTCAGATTTACGAAATAAAAGATAATAAATGATTAATTATTGTTTTTAATCCAGATTTTTTTAAGGAAACATATCAGACCATATAACTATGGATGATTGTTATTTTATGTATAAACAAGTCCAATAATATTTCTAGCACATGGAGATCAAACTTAATAATCGTTGAAATATAGCTCTAAACCAGAATGCACGTCTAATAAGCAATAAACACCTTTTGTAGAGTAATATAACAACCATTTGATATTAAGTCAATGAAGCGAGAACTTAACCAACATTTTTTTTTTAATTCTACAAATTATACTATAATATAGTTTGCTGTATAGTCGATAATAAATTAAGTTACAAACAATAAATCTAATCTCCATGATTTTTTTTTTTAATTATGATTCTTTTTTTTTGATAATCCACGTATCCGTCCTTCTCACTTAGTCCGACTATCCCACCGCGTCTAACCGGAACTGGCGAGGAAGGTACTGGAGACCAAACGAAAACCATAACAAAACATGAATACATTAATGCATGAACTAATGACGAGAAATATCCATGTGAACATATCAAACCATCAACTATGAACGATCAGCTTAGATCGTTTAAATCCAAATTCCTATAACTGAATCACAAGTCAAAGTAAGGCATCAGATCTATTAACATACCAAAAAAGAATCGAAATAATATAACCTTTTCAAAAAACTCTTTCTTTAAGCTTATAATTTATGAGACAGAAGAGATTAATATTATAAACTTGAATTTTGTTTCAAGCGTAAGCATCTAGTAATTTCATCAATAAAGCATGCATATAAAATTATTTAAATAATGTAATTTTATTATCAGTAATAACAGCTATGCGAATAATTTCTATCAGAATTTTATTTTCGTATAAACTCTAATAATATTAAACTTAACATGAATTTAATAAAATATGCATAGAAGCCAATAAAAATCATAACTTTAGTAATTATAAAAAATATCAATTGTAGTTTTGGTTAAAACAACACAACATGCTTCAAAGCTAGGAATGAATTAAACATGTACTCATGATATGATCAAAATTATGAATGAATCTAAACATGTACGCATGAAATTTGGTTCACGTCGTTAAAATACAATACGGGAACTATATTAAATTATTTGAGAATGTGATTAACAAGTTTCAGTTACTGCAAAGAGCCAATTACATCCATTTTTGTGACGCTACATATCGCTATAGTAATGATCCGCAATTTTCAAAATACCCTAGAGGGAAGGGAGATTCGAGAGAACCGCAAGGAGAAGGAGAGACAAAAGGACAGATAAGGAGGAGAATGAGTGAATGGAGAGAGAAAGAAAAGACATGAGAGTGAAGTGCTTTTTTTTTTTTTAATTTCCAGATACTACTTTGCAAAGATTTTGAAATCCCTTCAAATTTTTTGAAAATCCCCCAAAATTTTGAAATCCCACTAAAATTAATTTTAGTTGTTCACAAGATAGTAGTTTTACGAAAACTATAAATAATTATACTTTCTTTTACGAAAACTATAAATAATTATACTTTCTTTTACGAAAACTATAAATAATTATACTTTCTTTTACGAAAACTATAAATAATTATACTTTTTTTACGAAAACTATAAATAGTTATATTTTTGGGTGTTTTCAGATAAATTTAATATTACATGCACTTAAATTTTGTTTTCATAGTTATACGTCAGTTAAAATTGATTAACATATGACTATTAGTATTTTACCAATAAAATGTTTGAAACTATGTTTTGGTAAGTTTTTCATTTCAAGTTGTTAAATAGTTTACGAAGAGACTTTTTGTTGGCATCAAACGGCTATTCTATTACTCATACTTGAGGTGGTCCGGGAAGTCAGACCGGAATAGAACAACCAACATAAAAAAGATCTCTATGAAAAGAACGTGCGGTCTTGGCCAGAGCGTCTGAAATTCCATTGAGAACCCTTGGGATGTGACTTATCCCGAAGCTTGGAAAGCATATCATCAACGCCTTTATAGCCTTCATTTCCGTTGCAAAACTCAGTCATGCCTCTGGTTCCGTTACCATAGAGATAATGTCCTTACAATCTGTGTCAAACCTCTGACATGACGAAAATTGCAGCATACTCTCCATTGCCCATCTAAGAGCTTCTAATTTAGAGTGAAGAATCGTCTCTCATTTTCTTAGATTTCGCGTCCCCATGAGCTCAATCTTCCCACTACAGTTCGTCCACACCCATCCACAACCATTATACTCATCATCAGCGGTCCAAGAACCATCCACCATACAAATATTCTCCAAACTTGATCTGTGATTCCTCTCCCCTGTGGTCTTCTGAGTTCACATTTGCCGTCTCATTAGCACTAAACAATGCCAGACATTTACTCTCTGCATATCTTACTAGCTCCATGGAATCTCGATCAATCCCCTTAAATAATTTATCGTTCCGGGCCTTCTAAATATACCAAATTATCCAAGGATAAGGGTCTCTTTGTGAGTCAAGTGCAACGATTTCATCCTTTCTCCAAAAGGTAGTCCATATTAGCATAAATACTTACAAGAGACTTTAAAAGTAAATATAGTGTGTTGTGTTAATTTTAGACTAATATATATATACATATATATATATATATATATATATGTTTTCTTTAACCTGGTAAATTTTGTTTCGATAGATTTACAATTAGTTATGTCGATGTGCAAATGTTTTTAGTTATAATGTAGGGCTTTTTGCAAATATAACTCAAAACTCAAAGTCAAAGACAAAACTAACCCATGATTTTTTTTTTGGAACTTCATTTGCCTTATTCACTCCAAAAGTTTGGATTATTCACGAAAATGCCATTACTATTTTTTTTTAAAATGAGTATTTTACTTTATCATCCTCATCTTCATCAAGTATTTATAATATTGTCATTGCTATCAACACACCAACCACCAAGAACAACCAATTTGAAGCTCTTAATGCACCTAAAAATCGATTTTCAATCCTCTTATCTCATTTCTTATGATAAAAATTAAATCTCTTTCACTTTCTCTCTATATTCCTCTAAAAACCCAAGATTTTAATTCTAAAATTTGTAAGGCTCAAACTCATGATTCTTGGTCATTAACAAGAGGATATGTTTCGTGATGAAGTTCTGTGTACTAGGAGAATCTATTCTAAGTTATCTCACTGGTTGAAAGTATGAAACTATTTTTTCCAGATTTGTTCGTCAGAAGACCTTTGTGTAAGTATTCTGGTCGTACAAGATTTATACGGAAGTCTTCTGGCCAATGCAGATGTTACTTTTGCAATTGGTTTTATGTATGTTTTTAGAGACAACTTCTCTGGAACTCTTTCAACTTTTCTTTGCTAACAAAAAATCACAAAATACCAGAGAAGACTTCCTGGTAATTCGTATAGGATAAACATGTTAGTTATGCAATTGACCGGATTGTGTAAAAAAATTGACTTTATCTAGACGACTTACACGGAAGTCTTCCGCCGGAACACTTTCCTGTAAGTCTTCTGAACTCTCGGTGGAAGTCTTCTGAACTCTCGGTGGAAGTCTTCTTAGTGTCAGTCAAAGTCATCTCAGATTACTTTTGCAATTGAAAAATAAAACTTAACTATTTAATTTTAATTAGACGACTTCTATGTAAGTCTTCCGACAGACGACTTACATGGAAGTCTTCTAGAATTTGTTTATGAGATTCTGGTCAAACTTTTGATATCACATAAGACTTCCATGTAAGTTATCCGACGGAAGACATATATGTAGGTCGTCAAGTTAAAATTAAATATTTAAGTTTTATTTTCTAATGGCAAAAATAACCTGAGACGACTTACATATAAGTCGTCTAGTAAAGAATAATTTTTAAGTTTTATTTTGTAAAACTATAAAGAGTTTTTTAACATTTTCTTGTTAGTTCAGGTTATATGAGTTAATATTTGGGTTCCTGAATAAAATTCAGAACTTAATTGGTTTTAGTTATGAGTTTACCAATATTTATGTTTATTAATATTTCTAACTAATCTTTGAAGTTGTCTATGTTAGTTTTTTATAACATGTTAAGTAACTTTAAGATATGTTTTATAACTTTCAAAAGTGTAAAGTAACTTTAAAATATCAAGTAATATGGTTTAACATGTTTTTTAGATCATAATATATACTTTTAGCTTTCATAAAATTTAAAATTTTAATTTTCACTTAAAACTTGAGTTTCCCGCTTATATTTTCATTTTCCGCTTTAAATTTCCCGCTTTAAATTTAAGTCTTCCAGAAGACTTTCCCAAATGTATTTAAGTAAAAATATTATATGTTTGAAATTATGTAATATTTGATATTTTGTTAATTTGGTTAAGTTTTCTTGAGAAGTCTTGAGAAGTCTTCTCCCTTAACTATAATGTGTTATTGTGTTTTGCTTTTGAAGTTGTATCAATAACTTCAATAATATCAAGTAATTTTGGGCAAGATAATATTGCATATATACATGAATATATTTACCAATTTTTTTTATTAATATCTCTTTAAATTTACAATTCACAATTAAAAGAGTACACCTACAAATCACAAAACGACCATAAACAAAATTACTATAGATCATTCCTCCACAAAAAGAGCTTGGAATCCACTTGAAATGCGAGAAGACTATGTCATAAGACTTCTAGGAAGTCCTCTAACACATTATATGTTAGAAGACTTCACAGAAGTCTTTCAAAGTCTGACTTAGATCTGAAAAACCTGCAAATCCAAAAACGTTCAAATGACTTCAAAACAGAGAAAATGAGTGGAAGATAAGATATGTCTACCTTTAAATAACACACAAAAATACATATCCAAAAGATAGATCTTCCTTTAAAGTAGTTGAAGATGAGAACCATGTAATAAAAAACTTGCAAAACAAGATGAATTAGTGAAAAACACATGAGAGAAAAAATGATAAATTGATATAAAGTTTGGTGTCTTCAAGTTCTAGGAGACTTAAGAGAGATTGAAGAGTTTTAGTTTGGTAAAAAGGTAAAAACTTTAAGCAACTAGAGACTTACCAAACTCAACCATGGAGACTTACCAAAATGCTCAGATCTGTTATGAAAGAGAAAATATAGGAGAAATCTCCACCAGAAGACTTCCAATAAGTCTTCTAGTACATTAAATGTTAGAAGACTTCGAAAAGACTTCCCTACAAGTCTTCCAAGTCTGTCTCAGAATTAAAAAACATGCATATCCAAAAGCATTCAATTGGCTTCAAAACATTGAAAAGCTTCAAAATTAAGGTAAAAACTTAGAACAACAAAAAGAGTTTTCAAAAGTTAAGATCTTTAATCAACAAGAGGTTAACAAATGGAAAAAAAATGATTTATAGATTTAACTTTAAAGGAGTGGAAGATGAGAACCATGTAATGAAAAATCTCTAAAAACAAAATAAACCACTGAGGAAGACATGAGATAAAAATGATAAATTGATATAAAGTTTAATGTTTTTAAGTTCAACGAGATTAGAGAGAGGTTGGAGAGTTTTAGAATAAGAAAATTACATTTTTGCTGCAGCCATTTGAGAGGAAGAGAGAGAATATGTAATTTTTCTTTATATAAGAAGTCAAAAATTCCAATAAAATTAAATATTTTTGATTCAGAAGACTTTCAAGTAAGTAAGTCTTCTAGTAGAATACCTCCTCGAAGATTTACCTGAAAGTATTCTATTATTCTTGTGCATTATTTGTTGGAAGACTTAATTCATCTGAATCCTAAACTCAAAATAACTAACTACGTAGAAACAAACTCTTCATAAAACTTAAATCAACTTTAAAAGTGTTTGATATAAACAAAACTAAACACATATAAGTCAATATTTAAATTTTCGAAAAAAAGTTAAGCTTCCAAAATCTAACCTTCATAATACACACATATATGTTACAATTCAATTTTACTAGATCTTAATTTATATAATTTACAAATGTTTATAATTACATGATTTCAATTTTTCCCACATCAAATTATTTTTATAACATTTATAAATTATTTTAAAGATCTAATATATGAGAAGACTTACAGAACCTCAGAAGACCTACAAAAGCTCAGAAGACTTACAAAAGCTCAGAAGACTTTACGGGGTTATATTCATAAAAATAAATTCTGTTTTTTTTTTGTTTGGTCATAAGAGGTTGGATGTAATTTCATTAGCTTTTTAGATTACTTTTGCATTTGATTCAAGTTTTAGTATACTCTTGGGGTTAAAATCAACTTTGAGTTATATTTGGTAAATTCCCTATAATGTATGATTGGTTTAAATTTGTAAACTAATTGTAGTAATACTAGTATTACACAAATAAAAACAATTCTACATAGTTGTCCAAATAAAACAGAACATCAAATTCAAATCTAGACACTTCGATTTCTAGATAACAACCGTTAGAGTCCTTGTCTTGGCTGCTTTTATTTTTCTTCTTTGGACGATGTTCCCAGTTGATGAAAACTTTTTAATTTTCTCTCGTCCTTTCTTTTTGAGGCGATCGGAGGCATGAACTTAAGTTCTTTGATGTAATTTGGGACATTCCATTCACTCTTATCCGTAATTACATAATATTTGATGTAATATTCCAATTCCCACACCTCCGTCCAATAATACTTAGAAATCAAATCTTCAAACTTGAAAACATGACCTTTATCTTCATGGCTTGAGAATTTGATGTAAGCCACTACTCCGTGGACACAAGGGTACTTTGCAATATCGAAGAACCTACAAATGCATCTTTTCGCTATTAAATTCACCAAATAAGGCTTCCTGTTAGTACTAATGAAATTGTATTCAAGCTTGAAAGGTTTTTGCTCTCACATTTATAAGTTTTTCTTGCAACCATCCATGTATCATGCACAAAATTATCCACTAAAGACACCAGTTTGCCGTCAGCTGATCCTTTAACACTCTCTTTTCTATGTTCAGAGTTTGAAGACGACCATTGAACATGGTTTTTTGGCTTGTAATGCGACTGCAGGTACCGTATCATTTCCATATTTAAATCTTCATTTCACTAATAATGTTCTTACCTATAAATATCATCGCCTTTCCTCATTGACAACCCTTCTTCCTTCTGATGCTTAGATAGTTGATAGTGGTGCAACAATTTACGTAAGTTCTGATCTATCTTTGTTTACTGAGTTCAACAGGGTTGATCAATTGACGGGTTTCTTTACCAAATGGTGAACATGTTCCAATCAGGCATATATGGAACATTCATCTTACATCTTCTCTGATCTTGCGTGATGTTTTGCATATACATGCATTTCATTTCAATTTGATTAGTGTTAATTCTCTCCTCACTTCTACATCTTGTGCTCAGCTCACTTCTTTCATGATTCCTGTGTAATTCAAGACCTTTCTCTGGGTTTGGCGATTGGGAAATGTAAAGTTTTTCACAACCTATATGTGTTCACCAAGCATGATTTAGCTGTTTCCAATTCTTCTTTGTCTTTGTGTGGGTCCTTGGTTGCTGATGGAGATCTCTGGCACAATTTCCTAGGGCATCCTTCTTTAGCCAATTTATAGAGTTTGTTTTCTAAAATCTCAGTCTCTAAATCTGTTTCTACTTCTTCTAATTGTCCGGTTTGTCCATTGGCGAAAAAAAAACTTTTATCTTTTGTTTCACTGAATAATGTTACCTATAATGCGTTTGATCTTGTTCACATTGATATTTTGGGGGCCTATTTCACAAGAAAATATAGAAGGATTTCTTTATTTTCTCATTATTCTAGATGATGCAGCTCGTGTACGTGGATTTACTTAATGAAATACAAGAGTTCAGTTCACACTGTTTCTCTTTCTTTTCTTAGCATGGTTGCTACTCAATACAATGAATTTGTTAAGCCAATTAGATGGGATAATCTCATGAATTGAAGTTTCAAGATCTTCTAACATCTAAAGGTATCATTCACTACTTTTCTTGTGTACATAATCCTCAGCAACACTCAGTAGTTGATCGTAAACACCAATACTTGTTGAATGTTGCTAGATCTTTATTCTTTCAGACCAATGTTCTTATTTTCTATTGGGGAGAATGTGTAACTGCTGTTCACTTAATCAATCGTTTGTCTTCTCCTTTGATAGGAAACATTAGTCCGTATGAAAATTTAAATGGAAAGGAACCGGATTACAATTCATTGAGTCTTTGGGTGTCTTTGTTATGTTTCTACTTATCCTAAATTTAGAACAAAGTTTGCCCCTCGTGTGAAGCCATATGTTTTTCTTCGTTATCCATCA
Source organism: Moricandia arvensis (assembly GCA_905132765.1). Classification (NCBI taxonomy): domain Eukaryota; kingdom Viridiplantae; phylum Streptophyta; class Magnoliopsida; order Brassicales; family Brassicaceae; genus Moricandia; species Moricandia arvensis. The sequence goes on along the minus strand of CAJHQP010001453.1, from coordinate 31,639 downwards.
GGCTATAAGGGTTACAAAGTTCTAGATTTGGAGACCAATGTGGTTTCCATTTCCCACAATGTAGTTTTTCATGAAACAATTTTTCCATTTAACTACATAGTTTCCTCCACCATCTACTGATATGTTTCCTCACTCTATATTGCATTTGTCTGCTTCACTTTACACTGATGATGCTGTTGATCATGTTATGCCATCATCTGCATCTACTCAAGCATCTCCTACTTTAGATACTGCTCGTGCATCCATGCATCATCTTCGCATCATGTTTTGCCTCCTAGTTCTGAAACTGTTACTTGATCTACTTCTTTGAATCTAATAAATGCAGGTAGATCTAAACGACATATAATGTACCCGAATACTTATATGAGTATCATTGCTCTCTCACCTATGATACCCCTTCTCCCCCTGATGTTTCCGTTTTATATCCCATTTGTTATGTTCTCTCTTATCATCGACTTTCCAAACTATATCAATCTTTCATTCTCACCATTTCCACTGATACGGAACCAATATCTTTTGCTGAAGCCATCAAATCAGTTTTGTGGACGGATTCGATGAATGTTAAATATCAGGCTCTTGATGAGAACGATACTTGGCCTGTTACCTCTTTACCACCAGGCAAGCATACTATTGGTTGCAAATGGGTATATGATAGGTCCTAATATTTACTTATTTTAGACCATATTATAGGCCCTATTTGGAGTCAGTTATGTGTGTTTAGGATGTGTTTTATAGTCTTTCCAGCCTATGTACATTTTGGAGCATAGTAGAGATTATGAGGCTTTCTAGAGTGTAGAGAGAGAAACCCTATAGCTGGTCAAATTCAAAAAAGTACGAGTCGAGACAGACTATCGCATCGAACGGCGACGCACTCTTGTCATCGATCGATGGTCGACGAGCAGACGCCCAATTAACAAAGTACCCAACTTGAAGCCCAAGTCACAAAAATTAGAAAATTACCCCTGGACGTGTTTTGCCTAGTTTATATTTTCTTTGTTACTGTTTTTATGCAAAGAGAGTTTTTAGAAGATTTGATACTTTTCATAACAAACATAGTAGTTTAGGGTTTTTGGGAAAGATCAATATTTCTTCGAGCTTTGTATTGAAACCCCACTTTTTATCCATATTCTTTATCTTAAGCATTATTTCATGTTTATGTTTTATGTTCTACTTAACTATGTATGAGTAGTCACCTTGTTAGATTTAGATTTTATTAAAGGTTTTGATGGATTAGCCAAACAATAGAATTGTTAGGGTTATTATTAGATCGATCAATAGAATTGTACTTATTGGTTGTGTTCTAGAGTAGCTAACTAGAACTGTTATCTTAGGATAATTGACACTGCGAGAGTATAATCGTTACCTGAATAAATCTTGTTGAGCATAAATTACTATGGATAATCGAGATAATGGTCTAATGTTTCTAAGTGAACCAATCAAATCTGGTCGTTTAATGCTTGACAAAGAAAGCCATCGATCGATGTCGTTTGCATATCCTCGACCAACGGTTATTTCGAATTTTCACACGAAATTTGCAGACTTTGAATTTAGCCATAGGATAGATATAACTTATAATATGTTTACTAATTGAATTTGTGTTCTATGACTGAAAGCCCCTTGGCTTATAACCATTATAATTCAGTACCTGAAACCCCTAGATCTATTTATTTTATTTACTTGTTTACAAAGCAGTTATTTCCTTATTTACTTATTTTGAAGTCCTATTAATTGCCTAGCTTAACTAAGTTGATTATTAAACCTATTGTGTGCCCTCGCTCTTTGTAGATTTGATCACTAAGTACTACAGCTGAACCTCTTATTTGAGAGAGTATTTAGTAAATCTAGGGTAATTTAAGCACATATCAAATTTGGCAAAGATCGCCACTAGATTTGTTTTACAATTTTTGTCTAGGTTTTCTTTTTAGTTTACATAGATTTTTTTTATTTTATCTTATAGGTGCATTCCCAAGAGTACCAAAAACAATAAGGAAAAATACCTAATTTTCTCAGACCCAGTAGCCATCGAACGTAGCATCTGCAAGGAGAAGCAACAAGTATTGATCGACGCCAATATTTCTTTGTCGATCAACACTCATCTGCTGAAATCGATAGACATCAATACCGATATATCGATCGACGGTGATTCCCGAGCAGAGATGGTTGCCATGTATATCGTGAATAGGAATGAGAGAGTCGACCTTTATGACCTCGATGATTATTTGCGTAATGCAACAAGTCAGAGAATTGATGGTCAGAGGATTGTAATCCCTGAACTAGAAGATGCTGATGTAGCTCAAGCTGGAGCTGAAGCCCAGGATGCTCAACCCAGAACGTTGGCTGACTAAAATCATCCATATCAATTATATGCCAACAAATCTGCTATTCTTCCTCCATCTTTCAAGAGGAACAATTTTGAGCTGAAGCCAACCTATTTCACACTTGTGGCACAATCACCATTTCATGGTCATTCTCATGAGCAGTCTATGGATTATTTGGAGCAATTTAAGGATTTTTTGCCTGCCATCAAGGCTAATAGTGTCCCTAAGGACGACTTTCTATGCAAGCTCTTCAAGTATTCGTTTGCTAGAGATGCTTCATACTGGCTTAAGAAGCTACCACCAGGATCTCTTACATCCTTGATAGACATCAAAAACGTCTTTCTGTGTAATTTCTTTGATGATGCCAGAGCTGAGGAATTGATGAGTAGAATTTTTACATTCACACAAGAGCCTGCAGAGTCTTATAGAAACTCGTGGATCAGATTCAAATCCTACCAAAGAGATTGTCCACACCATGGATTCAATGAAGTGCAACTTCTCAGCATTTTCTTCAGAGGTATTGAGCTGTGATACCATCTGGATTTAGACACATCCAATGCGGAAAACTTCTGCATTAGGAATCCAATAGAGGCTACCAGATGATAGAGAATTTGGCAGCTAGTAACAACACCAAAACTAATGATCATGAGAGGAAGAAATCTGTCCCTACACTTACCATGGATCAGATGGAAGAAGTAAAAGTCATGTTGGACAGTATTCAGAGTTTCTGAAGAAGCAAGTTAGCTTCACATAATGTGTAGAAGGTATAGGATCTGACAATGAGAAATGTGAAGAAGAGGATGTGAACTTTGTTGGTGGAAATGGATTCCAGAGATATGGAAACCAAAGCAACATAAACTCTTATGGCAATGGTCAGAGGAGTATCTAACACCAGGATAATAACTATAGAGACCCTATAACAACAACATAATCTGTGAAGCCTCCTACTATCAAAACAACTCACCAGATACCCAAGAGAACAAGATTGAAGCCATGATTGACAAGGTTCTGGAAGGACAACAAAAGATGACAGTGTATTTTAATGGAAAGATTGATGTTGTCTATGCCAACCTTAACACTAAATTTGAAGCTCTTAACACCCATGTGAAGAAGCTATAGAATCAAGTTGTTCAGACCAGTGAAGCTATGAGAAGACAAGAAGCTTTGATCAAGAAAACGATAGATGTTGGACAGAAGCACCACGTTAGTGCCATCATAGATGATGATTTTTGGCAAGTAGTGGAAGAATTTAGGCACCCAGAGGAAGAAACTCGTGAGATTCCCCTGCCATGTTCGAACGACCATCTATCGACATATGCAATTAACCATCGATCAAAGTTACTTGAAGAATCAATGGAATCATGTGAAGTGATGGACATCGATCGACACTCGGACCCTACCATCAATCGACGACAGTTCAAAACAAAAGGATGTCGGTTGCCAAGCATAGACATGAGTCTTTTATATGTTAACAGGCACTCATAAACCCCCTACCCAAACCCAGCCAGACAGATGAACCATTCCTTATGGTAATTGAGGAAGCTCTAGATAGACATTCTAGAGAAAATAAGAAGGTTCCTAAGCATCTTAGAAGGAAAGCTAATGAGAAAGAGATTGACAGCTTTGCTAAGCGAGTCCTTAGAATCCCTTCAGAAACCCCATTTGAGGAAGCTTACTATACTCACAGATTGTGGATGTTCTTCAGAGAAATCAAGGAGACTGGTGAGGACATTGAAAGAATGTTAAATTATTTGAGGGAGAAGATAAAACAGAGAATCAAGTTGAAGAAGAGAAGCGACCCTGAGAAGCTTGTATTTCCATGCAACATCAAGGGACATGACTACCCTCATGTACTCTTCAACACCGGTTCTTCAGTAAGCATTATGCCATTAACCATCGTAGACATGATAAGCTTAAAGGTGGAGCCTTCTAGTGACTCATTCACTTTTGTGGATTGCTCTAATGTGAATGTAGGAGCCATAGTCAAAGACCTCTAAGTGAAAATCGGCGATTCCCAAATTCATGTAGACTTTCATGTCTTGGATGTCCAAGTGGAGCATCATTCACCCGTGGTACTTGGAACAACTTTCATGGCCACGGTAGGAGCCGTATGCGACATGACGACAAACATGTTGTGTCTATCTCTCATTGATCAAAATCACAACTATGAGCCTGTTCAAACAAGAACCAGTACTGCTCTCATCGATTTGGTTTATGAACCAGGACTTGTGGCCACCTGTGAGATTTTGAGCAAAATAATGACCCTGACGATGGAGCATCGATCGATACCCAGCCCAATACATCGGTCAACGATGCCAACCAACAGTTGATTGATACCCACCCTTTGACATCGATCGACGACAACCCTGACACGATATGACTAACTTATATTACGACGAATCTTATCTAGAAAAAGAAGCAACTGAGTACCGTTCTCTTGCACTAGAGGAAGGTGGAGATTTCAGAGGATCCAATGAAACCTGGATTGTGACATCGATCAATGAGGGCCCTTTACCATCGATTGATGCTAATATGGCAAAAGGGTACAAATTCTATAAGGATCCAGCTAGAAGAAGATTTCGTTGGGAAATCAGAGATGAGTATGGAGTTTATAGAGATGAAGATGGCAATGCACGAGACATAGATGGCAGAATCATCAACGTGTCAAAGGAGGACATGAGAAAGATTCTCCAGAGCAGAAGTGGTTGGTTACATTCATATGTGTTTACCAGCAGAGAATTTTGAGGAGACCAAACCATCAGCTGACTACTACAACAGAGCAGAGGTTGACAACATGGTACAAGGAATCTATAGAGCCCATGAGATGCTGATGGATGACTATTACAAGAGTATTGATAATATCTATTACCCATTCAACAACATTATTAGCTGGTTAACTACGTACAAAGAGGAGATGAAGCAAAAGATGGAATTTACTCTTAAGATGGTTCAGAAACAGCAATAGAAAGAAGTTTACGAAGGAGCATAGATTGACGGACGAGCTTGACCATCGATCGACGCTTCACGTTGACCATTTAGACAGAGACTGGTAATCGAGAAGCTGCTAAAAGGCGGGCCATTTAGACAGAGACTAGTAACTGAGAAGCTACTAAAAGACAAACTTGATGGAGTTTATGCATCTCAAGACATAATGATGGAAGATATCTCCAAGAGGTTGGATTACATATCAATACCTACAGACAGCAGAATTAGTTGGTTACACAAACGCATTGACAACCTTCACGAGAGGATGAGTCAAGCTGAGATCATCAAGGAGAACATGAACAGCCAAAGAACCAGGGTGACAAAGCCATAAGAAGCTTCGTTGGTACCTGGTTCCAAATGAGCAAAGAGGATGTGAAATTTTTTTTCCAACAAGTGATAATCTACCCCCATCTTAGTCCAAGAAGTGCTAAACGTCAAGCTAAAGACTATAACCAAGCGCTGAGTGGAAGGCAACCAATTATTAGTTATGTTTGAAATTTATTTTATTTTCAAAATTTTACTAATTTTCGTATTTTTCCTTATTTGCAATAAGAACATGAAGATCGAGAACCACCATCGATCGACGATAGAGCACAACCATCGGTCGATACCGATCACCATCGGTCGACAGCATGACATTACCATCGATCGACACTCGTAACAGAGTTTGGTATTTTCGACTATCCTCATTACTTTTACTTATGTTTTAAGTTTTCCCATCTAAGCGAGACAAGATAACAATGGGGACAGTATTATTTAAATCTGGGGGAAATATACTAATATTGCCTTCTATTTTGGAGTTTTATTCTTATGTGTGTTTATTGAGCCAAAAAGGGGATTATGATCATATTTAAAATTTTATTTATTATTTAACCATTATGTATAGCACCATTCCAGATTTGTTGATTGCAAAGAATACTAGAGTACCAAAATGGATCATCCTGCCACTATATCACACTTGCTTAGAAATTTTGAAGGAATCGAAGCTAACCTCCAACCTAATTTACTTATTTGCTTGCTTTGGTGGTTTAGCATACATTGGATTTGGATCATATTCTTCCTAAAAGTCTGGAATGTAAAACTTGTGTGCTTCTAATTCCCCTTTCTTTCTCTCTCTTCGGTATCTATAAAATAAAAGATTGAAATGATTTCCTAAAAGGTGCAGAGCAGTAGGTAAATTACTTGTGACTCTATTATTCTAACTCGGAAAGGAATGACCACACAATGTGGAAGAGAGTGATAGGTAAATTACATGTAACCTCATTATTCGCCTACACCTTGTCAAAAAAATGAACAAAAATGAATTGTATCAGCATCATTGATTCATTGGAGCTATAAAAAGTAATAATATAAAAAAATTCAAATAAGAGAAAAACAGGGAAGAAATAGATCAGAGAAGATTGCATGTGTGTTCAAATACTTTCAGGGGTAAGAGTCTATGTGTCCTCTGATCGATACTCCCAAGATAAAGCCTACACTTTTACTTTATGCAAGAAACGAGGTTAGTATAGCGGCGAGTCAAGCTATTATCTGCTAAGTTGTTGGTAGAATGAATTTGGTTGTTATACTAGGATAAGGTATTTAAAGTTTATCTAAGATTGACACTTGTTTGATGTGGTTGCAACATAGTAAATGTGATAATGATAAGCTAAAGATTTTGTGAGTCCATGTGTTCTTAAACCTCTTCCATAGGTTTACCTTTGTTCCGCTTGATGACAAGCAAAATGTTAAGTCTGGGGGAGTTGATATGTCCTAATATTTACTTGTTTAGACCATATTATAGGTCCTATTTGGAGTATGTATGTTTAGGATGTGTTTTAGAGTCTTTGTAGGTCGAGGTACATTTTGGAGAATTGTAGAGATTATGAGGTTTTATGGAGCTCAAAGAGAGAAGAGCCCCTATAGCTCGTCAAATTCATAAAAGTACAAGTCGAGATAGAGTATTGCATCGATCGATGGCGCATTCTTGTCGTTGATTGACGGTGGACGCGCAGAAGCCCAATTAACAAAGTATCCGACTTGAAGCCTAAGTCACATAAATTACAAGATTGGACTTGTATTACCTAGTTTATATTTCTTTGCTAGTGTTTTTATGCAAAAAGAGACTTTTTAGAAGCTTTGATATTTTTCATAACAAACATAGTAGTTTAATATTTTTGGAGAGAAAATCAACACTTCTTCGAGTTTTGTTGCTTAGCTATATTTGAGTACTCACCATGTTAGATTTAGGTTTTATTAAAGGTTTTGATGGATTAGCCGAACAATAGAATTGTTAGGGTGATTATTAGATCTATCAATAGAATTGTATTTATTGCTTGTGTTCAAGAGTGATTTTAGGATAATTGACACTGCGAGAGGATCCTAATCGTTACTAGGGACAATCGAGAGAATTGTCTAGTGATTCTAAGTGAACCAATCGAATCTAGTCGTCTGATGCTTGACTAAGAAAGCATATTATGAATCGATGGTCATTCCAAATTTTCACACGAAAGTTGTAAACTTTAAACTTAATCATCATACAACGTTCAAGACCTCGCCGAGCCAAACTGGACAGTAGCAGCACATGGGGAGCGTTCCTTTCTCTTCAAACCTTTGAACAACAACAAGAGCTTGACAATATATAAACTGCTCGATTTTTGTTGTTTTAGGCGATGTGGGACTTTCCCATGTTTCATTATAACTGATTTTTATGTTGTTAATTGCACAGGCCCAAGTCATTTGTTTTTCACCTTTTTATTAAAACCCAAAGACATTTAATTGGGCCAACATCTTATTTATGTAACAGATACCTGGTTAGAGAAGATGTTTCAGTTACTTGCACACACATAATAACTAAGAGTAATATATATACAATACGTGGTAGAGAAGATGTTTCAGTTACTCTCTTTTTTTGTTTACGTAACAGGGCAAGTTTGATTACAGGATTACGATTACGATTAGGCGATAGAACTACGAAGACGAAATTAAGACGGTTTTATCATTAGATGAAAAGTTTTAAGGAAGAAACCGATTGAACGTCTAGAACTAATCATTTTAAGCTTTGATCTTTTGACTCTTAGACTCTTTTGGATAATTCTTCTTTTTCTTTCGACCGTCGAGGTCTACGGTTCAAATTGGTTACAGATACTTTGTTGGCTTAAATAACGGAATTTCCTATTTTTGTAACCAATGTAGAGCCTTTAAATTAATAATCTGAAGAAAAAAAACAACTCTTTCCAGAATAAAGGAAAAGTAATACCAACTTTAAGAAATGGCTTCTCTTCGGTTGAAGCTATTCTCCTTATGTTTAATATGCCTCAATTGTATTGCTACATCAACACTGGTACGTTAATCATATAACAAGTATGTGGTATACTAACTTATCAGTTTCTCATATCAAAAAAGTGTTAAATTGTATTGCAGAATCAAGAAACCGAATTCGAATGCGTGTCTATGTACACACAATCTGCATTACAACACCCTCAAATGAAGAATCACCAAATACAGGTTCTTATGAAATTATAAACAATTTTTCTGTAACAAACCTAATTATTGTGGGGGCTTCTATCACCAGTTACTGGTTAGAAAAGGTTTTATACAAAAACTGTTGGGAAGAAACCTAAATATTGTAATTTTTGTTTTTGTTGCATCGTAGACTAAACCAAGTCGAGAGCTTCTATCAATGCTCTCTACTTCCAGTGATGACACAAGCACAAAAAATGTCTTGGAGGGATCAGTAGAATGTCCTGAAGGACAAGTACCGATTCACAAACCAAAAACCAACATAACCAATACTCTTATATATCCCCAACATTTTACTAAAGAAGGTAAAATCTCTTGATGTCTTCTTAATATTAATCAATTTTGATGGGCAATACAAACATTTGTTTTTGAAAAAGCTGACAAAACTAAATATACTGGCCACAACTTTTTCTATGGTTTAGGTCGTCTCTTAAGACAAGATCGTCCGGGTTACAAGAGGAGCAAGAACAAACAACGTGCAAAAACGAAAAACAAACATACACATTCTTCAACCTTGTCCCATAAATACAAAAACCATCCGCCAAAAGTATTTAGGGAGTACAATCAACATGTAAGTACATTAAGCAAATAGTTATTTGGTGATGAATATCTTAAAATAACACATGATTAGTTTCTTTTAAAAAAAAATCTATTTATAGTATGCAATTATCAAAACATTTGAAAATACGACAAAGAAATGGCATGGAGCGCAAGGTTTGTTCGATATAAATAAAACGCCAGTGGGGCAACATCAATATAGTAAAGCTTGGATTTGGCTTAATTACATACAAGGGAACGTAATGAGCAGCATCCAGTTTGGTGTGGCTGTAAGTATACTACTACAAACTCAACTGATTAGTTTTAGTCTCTTTCTGTAAAAGTTATTAAATATTCGAACATCACACGTATTCTGAAGGTGTTCAATCCGAGAAGATCTGTTTCTTTGTAGAATTATTCTAAAGGTTTTTGATAAAGATTTTGATTTTGGTTGTATGTTTTCTAGTTATTAGCTTTAGAAGAATAGTGTATACAACTAGGGTTTGGTTCGAATCCTTTATATATATATATGTATGTGTATATTCTAAGAATTCTAAAATCTTGATTCACAGGTACATACAAGACTATATGGAGATGACCGTCCAAGACTAACGACGCTATGGATGGTGCGTAATGACTTAGTATTTTTCTTTTCCAAATTTCATGAACATTTAAAATGTTTTGATAATTTTGTTGTAAGCATAATCAAATATATATGCACTAATTATATATTACAGGCAGAAAAACAACAAAACGGATGTTACAACGCGTTATGCCCGGGAGGTTATGTCCAAGTTCATAAATCAATCTACCCTGGTATGGTTTATCATAAAGTCAGTGTTCCAGGAGGAGAACACCACACTGTCCATCTTTCTGTAGCCGAGGTACACAAAGCTCTAATTTTAGAAACAATTATAGGTTCAATTTTTAGTTTCGTCCGCATTTACTATTAGAGCCCCAAAACTAGAAATATGAGTAATTGGGAATTATATATATATACATATATATATATATATATATATATATATGTGTGTGGGTGTGACAATTCTCCACTTTTGAATTATTTTTGGGATGTGAGTTAGGTTCATCGAAAATATTGTTTGAAAGTTAGATTGTGGCTCACCCGTGGATGTCCAGTCCCACAAACTTCACGCTTCATATGTCCAATCATGAGCTTGAGGAGGTGTATTAGAGTCCCTCATCAATAACTATGAGTGAATGGAAGTAATATATATGCGATGTGATAGTCTTTCACTTTTGAGCTAGTTTGTGCGTGTGAATTAGGTATAAACTAATATTTACTTTTGAATTATTTGGTGACATGTTATTTTTATGGGTTCGACTACTTGTTTTTATTTGGAAAACAAATTGTATAAAATATGAATAATCAATGGTATAATATATTGCTTCCAATTATATATATGAGTACTTAAAGATGTGAAACTGCATAATGCAGGATCCAGTGACCAAAAATTGGGTATTGACGATAGGAACCCAGATGATAGGGTACTGGCCACGTGAAACTTACATGGCAGAAGGAGCTTCTGAAGTTTACTTCGGTGGATTTGCAGGAACTTCAATGGCTCAAACCCTAAGCCCACCAATGGGAACTGGAGAATTTCCGACAAAAGACTTGACTCGGTCTTCTTTCATAAAACAACTCAAATATGTTCTTCCAGATTATACAGTAGTGGATATTAATTCAAATGAGATTGAGTATTATGTTGATGATCCTAATTGTTATGCTGTAATGTTTCTTAAGTATGTAGATTTTGATTCGAGAGAGACTCTTACATTTGGAGGACCTGGTGGACATTGTCGTGTATGATGATTTTATAACTAACAAAAAATCTGTTTATCTTTATACACAGATTCTATTTTTTTTAATTTATATCCTCAGCAATTTTTATATATAAAATAGAGTTTTTTTTCTTTTTTCATGGTGACACCTCGTCAAATAGATTAATAAGAGTCTGCCTCCACGTGTCCTTACTAAATTAGTTTACTTGCTTTTTGTTTGTGCAATTAGATTTGAGGGGCTTAAAATATTAAGAGGGGTATTTGAAATGATTTGATTTTTAGTGAATTTTTAAATGATTGTAGGTGAACTGAAAGATTTAGAGTGATTTTTGTTAAAATACTCTATAATCTCATCTACAATTATGAGATTTGAATTTTTATTTTTATAACTAACAAACTACTCTCAAACACTATAGAAATAATTAAAGTATTCTAAAATCTCTAACTTAAATTTTGTTTAATAACAATGAATTTCAGAATGTTTTATGAAATGACAAGTTCAATAACACCAGATTTTAAAATGTTTTTTAAAATCCACATTTGAATACACCCCCATAAGTATTTGGGCTAACGAGGTTTGCTTCCTATGGATTTTGATTCTTTATGGGCTATTATTTTGTCTTTAGATTTTCCAAAGTTATTATGACAGCCCGATATAGTAGACCGCAATCTTATTCATGAGAGGCGATAAAAAAAATTAGGGTTCATCGTCTTCCTGGATTTGTGACGATATAAACCAACAAAGGTGTTTCAGAATGTCGAGTGAGATGGATCGTTGTGAAGAAACTATGTGTCAAGTTTCGATTGTGTTCGTTCGTCTTTGTTTCTTAACCTCCGAGACGTTACGGTGTCTTGATTCATCGCCTTTAAAGGACTTCTTAACTCTATTGACGCACATCAACCAGGAAGTCTCATTCAATGCTACTTATCTCTCTACAAAGCGGTTGAATCTTTTTGATATAGATATTTTGAAACCGTTTGTTTATTATGATCTCTTTTTTTTTTCATTTTTCCAGTCGACCCTCATGCCAGCCACGAGGAATATTCACCATCTCGCAACTTCCCGTTCGACCCTCATACAGGGATCCATCACCGTTCAAACACCTCCTTAAAGAAGGATTTATTTACGAGCTCAGTGTTAGATGTAGCAAGAGCAACCATAGCCATACGCTTCACCGAGCTTACCAAGTTCGTCAAGATGCCAGGTGTTTGTTTTCAGCCCGTTTATCATTTTCTAATCTAATTTTCATTCCAAAATAATCTACCAACGTTGTGCCCTTTTAATTGTCGACATTTATAGACATGAATAAGCGGAATGAGCCCCTTCCATTGATGCACAACCACAAAGTCAGCCATATTTGGTTCAAAGGTGAGATGTGGGAACGAAAGTGAAAATACGTTCTAGACATAGCTTATTTTCATTATCGATATTGTTTTTTTCTAAGAGAAAAGACTTCAGCTACATGTCCTGCATTAGTGCATTACCATGTGACATCACAACTATAATATAAATAAAAACCACAACAATTTTTTTTTATACTTTGGTAATAACTATTTTGATCAACAACCAATTTTGAGATAATTATTAGATTATGATCATTGTTCATATAGATGGTGCAATTACTTCAAAGCAAGAGAAATTGTCAAAAATACCACTTTCTTTGTACCTTTTTTTAAAAATAACTTAATCACTTTTATCCTTGTTTTTTAAGAGGAAAAAACACACTTATAACCCTTTGGTTAATTAATTTAAGACTTAGGGTTTAGAGTTAATGGGTGGTGTAGGGTGGGGATAGGGTTTAGGAACGTAAAATTTAGAATTCTAATTAATTTTTAAAAAATTTGCTTCTTAAAAAATGGTATTTTTGAAAAAGTCTGTTTAATTAAAGTAAAAATGAAAAGTGGTACAATAAAAGTGGTAAACTTGAAATTTCCCCTCGAAACAAACGTAGGACCAAGTGGAACAAACAAGCCAAATTTTCAAACCCCCGTAAAGTTGTGAATTCAGTAGCTCTCAAACTAAAATAAATTTTAATTGGTTGTACATTTAACAATAATTTACATAAAACATTTTTTTCTGAACATCACATCAAAACTCATATAATTAGGATAAAAGAATATTTAGATCATGGATCTGTTAGTTGAGCTGTAATTGCAGAATTTTTGTTGGAAGAATATAGTTTGTTTTTAGTGATGTAGTTGTAAGATTTTTTAGTGTCAAAAAATACTAAAATTTTTAAACCGCCGATTTAAGAAAAATATAATATATAAAAAAAAGTTGTAGATTTAAGGGGGAAGGTCCATTCAATTACTTATAAACTAAACTAGAAAGAAAATTATAAAAAGTTAAGTGAAATGAAACATTCTTACGCCAACCAGTCAAACACCATAACTAAAATATAATTAGTTTTTTTTTTAATTTTGCTCATCATCTTATATATAATTTAAATAACAAAAATATTAAAAAATTGGATATTATTTTTTTTGAAATTCGTAAGACAAGAAACAGTAAACAATTTAAAATAATTCTAGATTTTTCTTGCTCCCTATATTTTTATAATAGTTTAAAATATTTATATATGAAAAATAAACATACAAAATCTATAATTAAAATAAAAATTTTACAAAAGCCCGGGAGTAGCCTGGGCCGACCCCTAGTGTTTGTATAAACCATACGTTTTTAAATACATCGATCTATATTTATATGAAAAGTACAAAATAGTAAAGAAAAACAATAAATGTCATGAATATTTACTACTATATTTATACCGTATACTAGGTGTTTTCCTACACAATGTGCAGTAATAAATTTTAAAATTTCAATTATATTTAAAAATAAAACTCTTTTAATATTTTAGATTTTCTTATTTGCATACCAATATTTTCTAATATATATTTTAATTAGTCAACCATAAAATTAAGATGAAATAAAAATTTTGATTTATTTTAAATTATATTTTAGAAAGATATATATATATATATATATATATATATTTTATTTATTTAAAATTGTAACCCTTGATAGATTTTTATTTATCTTTTGGCTAAGCTATAAAATTAATTTATATATTTTTTAAAAAAATGATATAAAATATTATGATCATCATAAAATAAACTAAAAATAATTTCTAAGATTTGTAGATATCAAAAGAAAAAATGATTTTACGATTAAAAGTTTATAATTTTTTAAAAATTAATCTTATTTAGTAATAAATTATATGATTTTAAAATAGATAAAATAGTATTTCAAAATTTTGAAAATATTTATATTTCTATTATCATATTATTTAATACTTTACTTTAATATATTTATTTTAATATTGATATATGTGTTATTTCAATATTCTAAAAGTTTACCAAAATTAGAAATCGACATTAAATGTAGTTGTCATGTCACATTTAGTCATAAGACTGTGTCACTAAATTTAGTATTCATGTCATATTTTTAATGTAATTGAATGTGGTGATGAAACATGTCAAAATCACTTCACAAATAATGTCTAAGGGATAATCATGAATCCTCTTTTCGATGTAGGCACAAAACCGAGCCTCCCAAAAATAGATTGATGAAACCAAACTGCTGGTAGTATAACTTTTTCAGCTTTGTTAAATGATGAACTTGAAGGAGATTTACGGATGGAAGGTTTGATGAAAGCAAACTGAATCTCTCTTTCTGGTGGTTCGATGGAATGAAGTGATTGACTCTCTCAACCTATGATGAAGAAAGCTCTCTGGCTCTCTCAAACAACTTAATTCACAGCACTAAAGAAAACAAAGTGTTTCTCAGTTTCCAAAGAACAAATCAGTTCAAAGACAAACTTTGAAAGGAAAACAATACCTTCTGTATAAACTTGATGGAAATATCTGCCATACAAATGGTAATGCTAATGAGTTTATATAATGCTCCTAATAAAAGAAATAAAACAAAAAAACTTGAAAATTAAGAAACTAGCCGTTGGGAGTAGTTTGGGGGGGGGATTTGGCTGAATGGGTGGGATTGCTTGAGTTTTGATAGCTTAGGCATGAATTGATGACGCTTGGGAATGTCTTGATTCATTAAATGTATCTTCAAAGCTCCACATAATGATGGAAAGAGCCGTTGGAAATATTGATAGAAATGCTACTTGAATCCAAATAAGGTAAACTGCTCCATATTCTTCACCTCTTAAGCCTCCTTATCAGCAATAAAGTTTGTGATTCAAAGAAGTTTAAGACGTGGTCAACACACTCCATAATGAGCTGATTTCACTCCCTTGAGATTAGCCTTTTGACCAGCCAAATTATTCGTTTCTTTTAAATTTGATTTATACCTAAATTCTTCTTCTTATTCATGTCTTTTGACTACAATAAGCTTGTACACGAGCTATATAAATCTCTTTTCAACTTATTGTAAAGGCAGTTGATTATTGAATAAAAACAAAGTTTTTTTCCTAAGCTTCAATGCTTGTTTCTTGTTTCTTTATGTTTATAAGGTGGAATTCTTAGCTAGAAAACGTGTGAGTCTCTATCTTTCTGGTCCTTCGTGATGGCCTGCATGGTTGATTTATCTTGGCTCATACTCACCATCACTTCTTACAGACTAATTTAAGGTTTCTTCCTCTTTAGCAAAGTCATGCTCACTTGCTTCCCCATCTTCACCGCTTGCTTCAGAATAGTGCGAATTGATTTGGGAATCAGTTTCATCCTAGTGTTCTCCTTATGATCAAAGTAGGTATTTCATACCATAGTCTCTCTTCCACATATAACTCCTCATGTTCTGAGTTATCACCAAAGCCATCTTCTGGATAAACCTATTCTGATTCAGCTTCTACCTCATCACTGAAACAATTCCCTCTTCTACCCCCATGAGACTCCTCTCCATGATGGATGTGTTCATTAAGACTGATCTTGGATTCAGTTTCTTCTTGATACAACTCGCCATCATGATTATCTCCCTGGTCAGCTTCTTCTCAAGACCAATCTATGAGCTAGTGTTGTCTTGGTACTTGCTTGGTAGTACTGGTTCAAGATCTCTACCATCCAGATCAGCATCAAATTCAGTGTTGGAACTATCATTTGTCCATTGATCTTCTTCATAGTCTGAATAGTCTTCTCTCCATTGATGATCTCCATAATCAGCATCCTCTTAAGACATGTATTGATCATCCTGCCTATGTTCTTCTTCTTCCTCCATTATACCCGAAAAGAACACACAACTAGTAGTAGTCAAATGTCCTTTTATTTAGAGTATGAAATACAGAATAATGGAACCAACTTCAGATGAAACTATACTTTATGAATGATGCAAATTTGAAATGCAATAATACTGGAGAGATATCTATATGTTTAGACAGACTAAATAATGTAAGGTAATCCTTTTAATATTTTTTCCCTAAAATGCAGTTGGAAAATGACTGAACAATGAATGTCACAGAATTCAATATATCAAGATTTTTATGCCTTTTCTTTTGGAATGGGAATAAATTAAATATGGCAAGCTAATATGACCGAATAATTCAGACAAATAATTTTTTTGGTTTTCAATTTTTTTATGGATAAAACAAGAATATCAAGAACACCTGAAGCAATAGCAATGGCAGAAATACAAAACTTGAATCAAATTATTTCTTTTTATGGTTTTATTATGATTGATGTACCGAAATAAAACAACAACTAGAACATGAACATACTTTTTATGGTTTTCAATTTTTTGGAAATCAAATAACAAGAACAGAAATGCAAGCAAATGTATTTATGATTTGTGTATGATTCTTAAAATGAAACAAATGCAACAACAAAGATAACAAGGATAGATAGAACCTGATTCAGAAGCTTTTAAGCTCTGATACCAGATGATGTAGGCACAAAACAGAGCCTCACAAGAATAGATTGATGGAACTAAACTGTTTGTAGTATAACTCTTTCAGCTTAGCCAAATGATGGACTTGAAGGGGATTTACAAATTGAGGTTTAATTGAATCTCTCAATCTGGTGGTTTAATGAAATGAAATTATCGACTCTCTCAACCTATGATGAATAAAGCTCTTTGACTCTCAAACAACCTAATATACAAAACTAAAACAAAAATGTGCTTCTCATAACTCCTGGTTCTAAAAAACAAATAAATTCAAAGACAAAATTTGAAAAGAAAAACAATACTTTTTGTATAAACTTGGATGAAAGACGTGCCATACAAATGATGATGCTAATGAGCTTTTATAATGGTCATAATAAAAGAAATAAAAGAAAACTTGCAAAATTATGAAATTAGCCTTTGAGAGTAGTTTGGGAGATTTGGCTGAATGGATGGGATTGCTTGAGTCTTGATAGCTTAGGCATGAATTGATGACGCCTGGGAATGTTCTTATTCACTGAATATATCTTCCAAGTTCCACAAAATGATGGAAAGAGTCGTTAGAAATCTTTGATTGGTATGTTACTTGAATCCAAATAAGGTAAACCGCTTCATATTCTTCTCCTCTTGATCCTCTGTGTTTTGAATGCTCCCATTATGTCTTCAGCCTCCTCAGGTTAGTGTAAAATGTCTTATGATCGCCATATCTTGGTTTGGTAATGATCAAACCAAATAATTATCCAACTTTCCATATTTAGCTCTGATTTGATTTGATTGTATTATATTCGCCTGATCCAGTGTATGTTGGTGGTTCTTAAGGAGTTGTGAAGTGTTTCTAGAAATAGCACAAAGTCTCTTGGATGCCAACATTGGGTTTGACATATTATATGCTTCTGATCTTCTAAATAAGGCAAGTTGGGTTACCTTTGACTTGAAAATGGCATATCTTCTAAAAAATTAATCCTTTTGACACGAAACCAATTTGCCGTGTGCTCTTGTTGAGTTTAGAATCTAGAAAATCGGTTTCATGAATAAATTCCTTATGGCTTGTAAGATATGAAATTTTGATTGCAAATATGCCCGAGTTGGCTTTTTTAGCACTTCTCAGCTTCTTGCTCTCCATTGATTTACTCATGATTTCTTTCTCCATGATGGATGCTGATTTGATGTTCTCATCATGCCTTCTATGTATTACTTAATATATAATTTTAAAATATAAAAAAAATAATTCAAAAATAAAAAAATATGTGAAATAATTATTTGTATTATTATTTAATATTACTAATATGGTTTATAAAATAATTTTATTTTTCATCCAAATAATATTTTTTAAAAATATATTTATTATTACTAGTCAATTTACTACTACTAGATATTTTCATGCGCCATGTACATCAATAAAATTTTAAAATTTAAATTATATTTTAAAATATTTTTATTAATATTTTAATTTTTTTTCTTTATACCAATATTTTACTATATAATTTGATTTAGTTAAACATAATCAAGATAAAATAAAAAATGATTTATTTTAAATAATCTTTAAAAAATAGATATGCATATTTTAAAAATTATAATCTTATATATTTTTTCATTCATTTATTTTAGTTAATATATATTAAATCAACTTGTATAAAATTAAAAGTTTGATATAAAAATTTATAATTTTCAAAAAAAAAAATTTGACAGAATTTCTAAAATTTGTAGATATCAAAGAGAAATAAATGGTATTTATGATTAATAACTTATAATTTCTTTAAAAAATGTATGAAATTTTGAAAATTTTGTTTAATAAAAACATTTTATGATTAGAAAATAGACTTAATAATATTTTATTTTTAAAAAAATATTTATATGTCTATTGCTATATTATTAAATATCACATTTTAATTATTTATTTTAATGATGTTGTATTACCATTTTCTAAAAAAAGTTTACCTAAACTAGAAATCAACCTTAAATGTAATTTTCTATGTCAGATTTAAGAGAAATTGTCAAAAATACCAATTTCTTTGTACCACTTTTCAAAAATATCTTAATCACTTTTACCCTTATTTTTTAGGAGGAAAAACACACTTATAACCCTTGGGTTAATTAATTTAAGACTTAGGGTTTAGAGTTAAGGGGTGGTGTAGGGTGGGGGTATGGTTTAGGAATGTAAAATTTAGGATTCTAGTTAATTTTTAAAAAATTTGCCCCTTAAAAAAGTGATATTTTTGAAAATGTCTCTTTAATGAAGGTAAAAATAAAAAGTGATACAAGAAAAGTGGTATTTTTGAAAATTTCCCCACATTTAACAGTAAAACATGTCATCATTTCTATTATGGCATGTCATATTTTTTTAGTTAAAATGTTTGTATAAATAACATGTGTCAAATCACTTTGCAAATGTCTCAACCATTTTTGATGAAATTTTAAATTTACTGATCAAGTAAAAAATGTCTATGTACAATCATACTGTTGTTTTTATGAACATTATGTGAAAAGTTAAAGGTACTTTTACAGGATTCAACAAAAATATGAAAAAGTTGTTTCCGATGTGTGTATGAAAATATAAATTTAATCTTTAGTTATTTATTTGGGAAAATTGTACTTCTACCATAAATTTGATACCATTTTACAAATTTACTTTTAATGAATGACAATTTTTTAAAAATATTTTTAAATTATGATGAAAATAGACTAAAATATTTTTTTTCAAAATATTTATAAAACATCTAGAAACTCAACCACACCCCTTTAACATTAAATCCAAAACATTAATCACTAAAATGTAAACTCAATTATTAATATATTTTTTATTGAAGGTATTTTTGAAAAATGGTACTTAATTTTGTGTTATTTTAGTAATTTTCTTATTTTTAGACTTTGCAATAAGAATTGAATTTAAAAAAAATTATTAGAAAAGTTCTTTTGGTCATCAAGAAATATAATTTATCTTCATTTGTACATATTAAATACCAATAAGTTTATAGAAATATAAATTTATTTTCATTTGTACATATTAGTAACATAATTATAATATAATATTAAAAAAATATTTCCTTACTAATCTTTTGAATAGTGACATAAGTTTTTAATCTCATCACCAGACTGCCTCTATTCATAAATTTCCTTGTCATATATGTATGGGATGAATTAACTTATGCGTACACGTGTTTGCATGTGTATGTAGATAGTGATATGTGTACATGAAATCATGAATTTTGCATGTGTAATGTAGATAGTGATATGGGACATGAAATCATGAAGAAACTTATGTTTGTCTCTATAATTGCTCAAGCCAAACATGGTGTGGCGTGACGCCCCATATGATTTGTTGGCTATCCAATATGTTTAAATAACATCATCATAACCTAGTGTTTTTTTATATAAAATAGTGTAAATTATATACCAAGTCAGTGACTGCATGATCTCGACTGTTATGCAATAATGTTACTCTGTTCTCGCAATAAATAAATAACTGGGTATGAGTCGGTGGTCGGGTGGTACGTGTGATACATGACATTCCATGATCTATAAAGAATTTGAATTTGAATCTATTGTAATTTAAATTATTTTAATTTGTGATTATGTAAATATAAGATAATGTTTTCAGTTCATTAGAATGTCTAAAGAGAAAGTCTATTTGTAGGATTTATCTCTTTTTAGGGATTTGTCTGAGTTTCGGCTGAGAATACTTCCAAACTAAAAATAAATAAATAAATAACTTATTGATTATCTGCTCGAATCCATAGAGTAAAATTTATATACTAAGAATCGTATAGTTATGGACCGTCAATATAAAGTTGATGAGTAGGTTATGGGTGTTGATATTTTATTTTTAAATCTATTTAATTTACATTGAGTTTCAATAATTTCATCCAGATATTATATTACCATCTTACTTCGATATGAAAAATTATATTTTTGCAATGATATGATCAAATAATATTTGAGATCAATATTTTCGCAGAATGCACATCAATTTTGCATACAAAATATTTATGAGATAATTACTAAAATAGACTTAAAACAATTTTGTCCCCAAAATAACATTTAAAGAGAAAAAAGACCAAAATAAATTTTATTAAAAAAATATAAATATACATCTATACTTTTTAGATTAACTAATATACACTTAGAATATAGAGTTATGGAGTGAAGTTTAAAATTAAAAAATATTAAAGTTTCCAAAATAGAAAAAGTCTAGTTTGATCATTTTATTAAAGCCTATTTTATGATAAAAAACTTCAAAAATATATATTTTATTTATATATTATTATTTTTATATTTATTTATATATTTTAAAATAATAAATATAATAATAATTGAGAAATGAGCAAATGGATTTTTATTTTTATAAAGGGTTATTTGCAAATTTGACTCAAAACTCAAAGTCAAACACAAAACTAACCTCTCTTTTTTTTGTCTTTTTTTTGTCCAATTCACCCCATATGTTCACATTATTTACGAAAATGCCATTGAATTTTTTTTTGTTTTTTTCTTCTGAAAATGGCTTTTTTACTCTCTCAACTTCATCATCTTCAAGTATTTACAAGATTATCATTGCCATCAATACCCCAACCACCATGAACAACCAATTTGAAGCTCTTAATGCACCTAAAATTAATTGACACTATCTCTTTCTTAATTGTTATGAACTAAAAACAACATCTCTTTAACTTTGTCTCCATATTCATCCAAAAAACTCAAGCTTTTGATTCTAAAATTTTTATGTTTGGTAGAGCCATTCAAGCATACTATTCTTCGTGGGTTACTTTCGTTTAAGGTTCTGGGTGGTTGGAGAAGACTATGTGTGCTTAGGAAGTCATCTCACTAGTTAAAGGTATGAAATTGAATTTTTTTTCAGATTTGTTCGCGTGGAAGACTTACCCGTAAGTCGTCTGGCTATAGAAGACTTACCAGTAAGTCTTCTAAGCAAACGGACGACTTACTTATAAGTCGTCCAGATTTGTTTGTTAAGAAAAAAATTCTAGACGACTTAGTTTTGCATTTGAGTCGTCCAGTCAGTAAGTCGTCTAGGATAAACGGGTTAGTTTTGCATTTAACCGAATTGTGTCAGATATTTGACTTTTCTTAGATGACTTACTAGTAAGTCGTCTCTGGGAAAACAAAAATTCAAATATTTTATTAAAGCTAGACGACTTACCCGTAAATCTTCTCAGGTTACTTTTGCAATTGAAAAATAAAACTTAAATATTTAACTTTTCCCAGACGACTTACTTGTAAGTCGTCTAGTCAGACGACGACCTACTTGAAAGTCGTCCAGGATAAGCGAAGTCGTCCAGATTTTTTTCTGAGATTCTGGTCAAACCTTGCTTATCTCAGACGACTTTCAAGTAAGTCTTCTACCTAGACGACTTGCAAGTAAGTCGTATGGGAAAAGTTAAATATTTAAATTTTATTTTCGAATTGCAAAATAACCTGAGACGACGTACATATAAGTCTTCTAGCCTTAACATAATATTGAAATTTTTGATTTCCCAGAGACGACTTACTGGTAAGTCGTCCAGGAAAAGTCAAATATCTGACACAACTCGGTCAAATGCAAAATTAACCCGTTTATCCTGGACGACTTACTGGTAAGTCGTCTAGAATTTTTTTCTTAACAAACAAATCTGGACGACTTACAAGTAAATCGTCCCATTTTAAAGTAAATTGCAAAAATGACATGTTTGGACAACTTACTAGTAAGTCGTCTATGTCTTCCAGACGACTTACTAGTAAGTCGTCTGCGTCAATGTTTACTAAACTTTCATTTTCTCTATGTTTACCTATGTATTTTATTTTGAATTTTTGCAGATGTTGCGTAAGTTACATGCAATGTATGGAGAATGGTTTTTGAAAGATTGCATTCGATGTACCTTAGATGTTTTTCTAAGTACAATAGGTTAAAAGACTTCTAATGAAAGTGTTCTATCTTTGAACTTATGTAATGTTTTATCTTTTGTGAATTTGACTAAGTTTTCTTGAGAATTCTTCTCTCTTAGTTGTACTAAATTTGTATTATTGTGTTTTGTTATTGAAGTTGTATCAATAACTTCAATTATATCAAGTAATTTTGGCAAGATAATATTGTGGAAAATGAACATATTTACAAAAAAAATTCATTAATATCTCTTTCAAATTTACAAAAAAAAATCACAACTAAAGGAGTACACATGCAAATCACAAAACAAACCACAAACAAAACTATTATAGATCATTCCTATACAGAGACAAGCTTGGACTCCACTTGATATGGAAGAAGATTTCTTGGAAGTCTTCCAGATCTGAAAAACATGCATATCCAAAAACGTTCAAATGGTTTAAAAATTGAGAAAATGAGTGGAATATTAGATAGATTTACCTTTAGAACACATAAAAATACATATCTAAAATTAATAGATCTACCTTTATATGAGTGGAAGATGAAAACCATGTGATGAAACACCTGCAAAAACAAGATAGATTAGTGAGAAAGACATGAACAAAAATAATAAACTGATATAAAGTTTGATGTTTATAAGTTCAAAGAGATTAGAGAGAGGTTGGAGAGTTTTAGAATGAGGAACAATACATTTTTGTTGCAGACATTTGAGAGGAGGAGAGAGAATGTGTAAATTTTTCTTTATATAGGGAGACAAAAATTTCAACTAGGTTAAATATTTTTCGATTCAGAAGACTTTCAAGTAAGTCGTCTAGAAGACTTACTTGTAAGCCGTCTAGAAGACTCTTTTTCTTAGACGACTTATTTGTAAGTCGTCCAGAAGACTTCAATAAATTTAGTGGGAAACTACAATAAATTTAGCGGGAAACTAAAATATTTTTAGCGGGAAACTAAAATAGAAGACTTCCTAGACGACTTACATGTAAGTCGTCTAGACCATAAATATAACCCTAAACTTAATTAACTAGCTAAAAACTTCATAAAATCAAATAAAACTTAATAAGTGTTTACTATGCACATAATTAAACAAATATAAGTAAAATTTTAGTTTAAAAAAAATATTTAAGTTTTTCTAAATATAATCCTAAGAATACATAAAAAACTACAACATATGTTGACAAACCCTAAACTAAAGAATATCATGCGTCACTATTTTCACTCATCTATGTTGAAAACTATTCAATTTTATTATATATTAATTTATATCACTTACGACTGTTTATAATTACATTATTTCAATTTTTCACTTATCAAAGTATTTTTTATAAAATTGATAAATTATTTTTAAGATCAACGATACCAGACGACTTACTAGTAAGTCTTCTGGACGACTTACATGTAAGTCGTCTTCAGAAGACTGAGAAGACTTACTTGGGTTATTTTTGTAAAAGTGAGTTCTGTTTT
Source organism: Moricandia arvensis (assembly GCA_905132765.1). Taxonomy (NCBI): domain Eukaryota; kingdom Viridiplantae; phylum Streptophyta; class Magnoliopsida; order Brassicales; family Brassicaceae; genus Moricandia; species Moricandia arvensis. The sequence continues at coordinate 7,329 of CAJHQP010001453.1, read as the reverse complement.
TTTGTTTGGTCACAAGGGGCTAACTGTAATTTCACTAGCCTTTTAGGTTAGTTTTGCATATGATTCAAGTTTGGGTCTACTTTTGCAATCAAAATCAAGTTTTGAGTCATATTTGGCAATTTTCCCTTTTATAAAACCCATGACTTGGTTTTGACTTTGCTGATTTCCTGTTTCTGTTGTTTTTCTTTTCTCGAGAATTATTTTCCTTCTTCCAATCTTGTTAATGTATACTTTATTAGTCAATATATAGAAGAATAAAAAACCTCTGTATTTTTCATGTGGAACAGCTAACTATAAAGTCCGTTATCTGTATATATCGAGTTATAACAGTTTTTCTTTTGGGCCAAATACATGCTCCTATATTAGTCAAAAAAAAAACATGCTCGTGTATTAGTAAAAAAAGGAAAAATAAATGTTTGGGAAAATCTCTCAAATAATCATTTTTAAAGTTTTTATCACAAAATAGTATTCAATAAAAACAACGACCAAATAGATTTTTTTATTTTAAAAATTTTAATATTTTTTTTGGATTTTATACTTTACCTCCAGAACCCCATCTCATAACTCTAAATTCTAAGTTTTGATTGGTTAACCCCAAAAATATAAATGTATATTTACATCATTTAATAAATATATTTTAGTCATTTTCTCTCTGAGTATTATTTTGGAGACAAATTTTTTTTTAAGTTTATTTTGATCATTATTTATTTTCTTTTTTTTTACGACAAAAAACTGCTCTATTACTCAAAGAACATGAGTTGATATGGAGATCCAGACCGGTACATAACAACCAATAAAAACAAATGACGGTAAAACAATCGAGCAATCTTGTCTAATCCGTCAGCTGAGTGATTGAATTGTCTTGAGACGTGGCAGATCTAAAACTCTTGGAACTTTTCCTTTAGCGCCATATCTCCCCTAATTATGTCGAAAAACTTGGTCATTCCTGGGGTTGCTTGAATCATGGCTAGAATCTCCTTGCAATAAGTCCCAAAAGCTTGACATGTTGTTTTCTCCAGCATCGCTTCCATCGCCCAAGTTAATGCTTCTAATTCTGCATGTAAAGAGGACATACGGTTCTCTTTATTTCTCAACCCTATGAGTTGATCCCTTCCTGAGCCATCCAACCAAACCCACCCAAACCCACTAAACTGTGCTTCCGAAGTCCAAGGCCCATCGAACAATCTCAAGCTTGGGGCATGTTTTACTGTTGTATCACTGCATTTTGCAATGGCGAGTTAGCTTCGAACCATGCATTACATTTGGTTTCCGCATGTCTAATTAGTTCTAATGGGTCTCTAGAGATTCCTTTAAATAGCATGTCACTCTGTGCTTTCCATATGTACCAAATAATCCAAGGATATGGGTCTTTATCCTTCACATAACCCTCAATCTCATTTTTCCGCCAGAAAAGGTAATCTAAGTTCGTGAAAACACTAGAAGAGGGGAAGACACCCAGACACAAAGGTTTTGAAGCAAGAGACCATGCCTATAACGTCGGAGGGCATTCAAATATAGCGTGATTAACTGTTTCATCTGCTTCACCACATCTAGAGCAGTGATTGTCACAACGCATATGGCGTCTCTTCAAGTTTCCCGTGACCGTTATATATCATGTCGCCAGTTGCCAAATCAAATGTCTGAGCATTTACTTTCCATGCCTGGGCTTTCAGCCTTGTTACGCTTGGTTCCATTATTGATTTTTCAGGAGCCTCTCTTAAAATGGTCCGTGCTACCCAATAGCCAAATTTAACTGTGTACATTCCATGTCGTGTGTAGCTCCATCGAAATTTATCATCTTTGAGAGTCTGACTTATGGCCAAACTCTTTATCAGTTTTACATCCTCTAGAACAATAAGATTCTGCTATAGCTCGGAGTTCCACTCCTTTGGCTCACCATGAATCAATTCATTCACAGTCATATTCATGTCGATCCCATAATGATATGGCCTAGCAGGACGAGCCGAGATAGTAAGTATCCATGGATCTTCCCATACCCTGATTTGGTTGCCTGAGTGCACTTTTTGGTTAATCCCTAAGTGTAGAAGTGGCTTGGCCCCCATTAAAATTGTCCACACATAAGAAGGGGAAGACGCATCAGTAGCACGCAATGCCTACTTTGTCGATAGTACTACCTCTCATTACTTTTGCTAACAGTGAATCTGAGAATTGAATCAATCGCCATAGCTGTTTTCCTAGCAAATCCAAATTGAATTTATGAATAACTCGGAATCCTAGTCCCCCTTCCTCCTTTGGGCTACACAACTTTTTCCATTTTACCAAGTGCATTCCTCTCTTTGGAAGATTCGTGCTCCACCAAAAACATGCAATCTTACTTGCTAATTTTTCACAAATCTCCAGGGGCAAGAGGAAACTGAACATAACATAGGTTAGAAGAGCTAAGACAATGGCCTTAATTAATACCTCATTTCCACCTTTTGAGAGCCAACGTCTAGACTATCCATTAATCATATGATTCAAACGATCTTTCAGAAATGGAAACATTTTGCATTTAGATCCGCTTATATCCTCTGGGATTTCGAGATATTTCCCCATTCCACCTTCATTCTCAATGTTCAGCACAATCTTAATTTCTTTCCTAATGCTAAGCGGTACTCGTTTTCTGAAAAGAAACGACGACTTCTCCATGTTTTTACATTGGCTCGATGCTTTCTCATAAACCTTTATAATTTTCATAATTTCATCGCATTCATGGGGCTCTGCCTTACATAATAAAATGCTATCATCAACAAATAACAAGTGAGATATTGAAGGGCATGCACGCGATACCCACATTCCCGTTATCTTTTCCTGGTTTTCTGCATGATTAAGAAGGCTAACGAGTGCTTCCATGCATAAGAAAAAAATGAAATGAGATAAAGGATCTCCCTGTCTTAATCCCCTATGAGGGATTATGTTACCTCTGGGCTGTCCGTTCATCAAAACCTGGTATCTAACAAAACCTGGTATCTAACAGAAGATACACACCTCATAATCCAGGTTATAAGTAGATCCAAGAAGCCCATCTGCTTCAGAATTCTTTTAATAAAGACCTATTCCATCCTATCGTAGGCTTTGCTCATATCCGTTTTAATTGCTATACGCTTGTGCCTTCCACCAGGCTTAGTCATCAAGGCATGTAACACCTCATGGGCAATCATTATGCTATATCTAATCTGCCTTCCTGCGACGAATGCTGATTGTGTTTCTCAAATTCTTTCAGGGAGAACTTTCTTCAGTCTCAAGGAAAGTACCTTTGAGATGATCTTATAGCTAACATTACATAGGCTTATCGGATAAAATTGAGACATTTTAGTGGTTTTATCTTTCTTAGGGATAAGACATATATTAGTATCATTAAGCCTGGGAGATAATTCCATCGAATAGGAGCTCATTAACCATACGAGTCTAATCACCCTTCACTATGTCCCAAAATTTTTGGTTGAACAAAGCATTCATGTCATCCGGTCTGGGGGAATTCTCTGGGTGCATAGCGAAAAGAACTAATTTCACCTCCCATTATGTTACTGGTGCGGTCAGCTCTTGGTTCATTGCATCTTAATCGTTGTCGAAACATTCAACAATGCCTCATCCAGCTCAGAAGGGTTCAATGAGTCAAATAAACTCCTGAAATAATTAGTCGCAATGGCCACTAATCCCTCCTCATCACCAACCTCATTTCCTTGTTCATCCGTTAGGCTTCTAATCATGTTTCTCGCTCTTCTTTGCTTATTCAGATTATGATAAAAATTGCGTCCAAAACGCTAACTTGCAGCCAAAGGGCGCGGCTTTTTTTTGTTTCCGGAACATTTCTTCGGCTTTAAGGGACTCAGATAAGTTCTTTAACGCATCTGATAATTTCTCCGCCGAAGCATTATCATCATTGTTCAACGACTCAATCTTTTCCTTTAACTCCTCTACTTGTTTTTCTGAATTCAAATCATTGAGTTTCCTCCATTGACTAAGTGCTTTTTGGCAGCTAGCAATGTGTGGCATTATGTTTGCATCAGTAGGTAGCTCAAGAGAGTTCCACTCTTCTTGTACAATGTTCCGTATTTCCTTGTTATCTAACCATCTTTTGTCAAATTTGAATTTCTTATTCCCTCTGAATGGCTTAGATAGTATGTTTGCCAGAGCCGAACGATGATCCGATCCCCATAATTCCAGATATTTCAGTGAAGAATAAGAGAAATTTCATGCCAGTCTCCATTACCCAATGCTCTATCCAATCTGCATCTGACAGTATTTACTCTTCGATTTCCAACCCAAGAAAGCTTATTCCCCGAACATGGGAATTCTAACATACCGCAGTCACTTATCATTTGCTTAAATGGGAGGAAAGAACTATCTGAGCGAACTCTTCCTCCCTCTTTTTCCTCGTGACAAGTAATCTCATTGTAATCACCAATCATGAACCATTGTCCATATTTTATTGTTGCGAAGCACGTAAGGCGCTCGCAGACTAAATCTCTACGTTCTAAAACAAGATCACCATAAACGAACGTCATGTAGACTTTTATTCCTTCAATTATTGCATATACATCAATCATGAGATTATTAGAAAATAAAACCTTAACTTGAAAATAATCCATAAAACAACGCTAAACCATCGCTTTGGCCATGAGGCTCAACGGTAAACAACTTCTCAAACCTTAAGTCAACTTGAATGTTTTGCAACATCAGCTTCCTATTTTTTGCCTACGAAAGAAACAATAGTCCTGGACGAGCCATCTGATACATCTCTGTGAGGCGTCAAACTATGAGGTTGTTCTCTATCCCTCGACAGCTTCAACTGATTACCTTCATAGATAAGGCTTTGGTCGATTTTTGGAATCCACCAGAACATTCTTGTTTCCCTATGTAACCTTCATCACTCTCCTTGCCCCTGCACCACTTCTCCCTTGTTCTTTCCTCGCCCAGTAAGGGACGAGTTACCAGTTCCACCATTGTTCTTCAACCGCGTTGAATCCCCCGTCTTTTCATCTCCATCCATAGGAAATATAGACTTAGTTGCACTCCGTATGAGCTTCGTATTAGAGCCCTCGGCTGAATCACTTAGCACCGGAGTTTGCATCTTCCTTTGCCACTCAAAAGAGGTTGGAGAACCACTAACAGCCAAAGTTATGTCTTGTCTTGTTTTATCTTGAAGTTCCATAGTAGCAAGATCTACTCCCAACAGATCATCGTCATCAACAATCATGAGCTCGTCTCCTCTTATGTCCTCCATTAGAGCATCATCATCGGTTTGTTCCTCGTCCGCCAAAGCACCGATCACATCCGCATCAGATGGTGGGATCAGAACGTGTGTGTTATGGTTCGACGATTTTTTTAGACTGGGTAATGGAGCAGAAGATCAATCATACAAATATATGTCTGTTACCAAAGATTTCTGAGGCTGAGGTGGTGAGTGACTACATGCCTATAAGTTTATGTTCTGTTGCTTACAAACTGATCTCCAAGGTCCTTTGTCTTCGGATGCAAGGTTGTTTGGATGGTATTATATCTGAATCTCAAGCTGCTTTTGTGCCTAACAGACAAATATCAAATAATATTTTAGTCGCCCATGAATTGATTCATGCTCTAAAATCAAAGAAGGATTGCTCTGAGAAATTTATGCCAGTAAAGACTGATATAAGTAAAGCTTATGATCGTGTGGAGTGGGAGTTTTTAAAAGCTATCATGGAGAAACTTGGTTTTGATTAGAAGTGGATCCAGCTTATTATGGCATGTGTTACATCCTTGTCCTATTCAATGATAATAAATGGCACTCCTTATGGGCATTTTCAACCTTCTCGTGGAATCAGACAGGGAGATTCATTATCCCCTTATTTATTCCTTCTGTGTGCAGAAGTATTAAGCCAAATGTTGGTAAAAGCACAAGAGATGCATTATTCCATGGGATGACTCTGGCTAGGCGATGTCCAACAGTATCTCATTTGTTATTTGCAGATGATTCATTATTTTTTGTCAAGGCTGATGAGAAGAATGCTCATTGTATGGCATTGATTTTCGAAAACTATGAGAAGGTTTCGGGGCAGAAAGTAAATCTCTCTAAATCATCTATCATCTTTGGTTCCAAGATTCCTCATCAGTTAAGGTTAAGGGTTCAAGCCACTCTAGGAATTAGTAAAATCGGAGGTGGAGGTATATACTTAGGTCTTCCAGAGCAGTTTGGTAGCAGTAAATTACTGATTTTCAAAGTGTGGTTGATCAGGTTAAAGCTCGGGTTTCTCCTTGGTATAATCAATTTTTATCACAAGCGGGGAAGGAAATCATGATCAAATATGTTCTACAGGCTAAACCAGTGTTTTTGACGTCGTGTTTTTATTACCAGAGACTACGTGTGAAGAGATTAACTCTATATTGTCAGAGTTTTGGTGGGGTAAAAATGATGATAAGAGGAAGATATCTTGGGTGTCTTGGAAAAGACTTTGTTTGCCTAAAAAGGAGGGTGGTATGGGTTTCAGAGATCTTTTTTCTTTTAATAAAGCCCTCTTAGCTAAACAAGCTTGGCATCTTGTGATTAACCCGACTTCTCTTCTGGGGAGATTGCAAAAGGAAGATACTTATATTCGTCGACATTTTTACAGTCGTCGAATATAACTCAATCCTCTTATGGATGGAAAATCGTCGAATATAACTCAATCTTCTTATGAATGGAAATCCATTCAAGCAGGAAAAGAGTTGCTTCAAAAGGGGCTTCGTACCCTTGTTGCTAATGGTCAGTCGACTAATGTGTGGGATGATAAATGGATCCCAAGTTTGCCTCCACGTCGTCTTCTATATCCTACAACCTTGCCATCTATGAAAGTTGCCGATTTGATGAATCCTGATTCATGTTCCTGGAATCTCACAAAGTTAGAGGTTATGTTTTCTCGTGAAGATGGACTGCTTATTCAAAATGTTAAGTTATCAGAGCATGTTATTCAAGACTGTTATATATGGCCGCATACAAAAGATATGCGATACAGTGTGAACTCGGGTTATTGGGTTGCAACTCATGACTTTCTTGATGATGATCCCATACCTCCTCCACTTGGTTCACTATAACTCAAATATCAGGTTTGGAAATTAAATATTTTGCCAAAGATTAAACAGTTTTTGTGGAGAGTTTTGTCTGGTGCGCTTTCTACCTATGCTCAACTGTTCTCTCGGGGGATTAATATTGATCCTATCTGTCAACGTTGTTGTTTGGAAGATGAAACTATCAATCACGTGTTGTTCTTGTGTCCCTATGCGATTGCTACTTGGCGATGCTCAAACATTCCTCACTACAACCTGTTTACTCAGGAGTTAGAGAATAATATATCTTTGGTATTCCAATTTCTT
>CAJHQP010001452.1:0-114769 GCA_905132765.1 Moricandia arvensis | reverse complement strand
ACTAATTACCATGATGCGCTGGTTCCATGTCCTGGGGTGCATCAGGATACCCTCGGATTCATCCCTGAGACGAGGAGCGCCGCTCGCTTCAGAACCTCCCTCAACCGATTTTTTACTCTTCTTCATCTTGTTCTTCTTCCTTGAAGAATCATCAGCGAGCTGGTCACTATCAACCACATCGAGAGATCATCAGATTGGGACCTCTTCCGACCACCGCGAGCAGGAGCCGATGCCTCAGAAGCAACATTTCCAGAAGGAAGATGGACGCATCGATCAGACGACTCCATCCCATCGAGACTGAAGCCGTCAACCATGTTCATTAGGCCAGCCGCATGAGAGGACCCACCTTTTTTGGCCTTAAGAGAAATGGTTATGTCAGGCAGGTCTTTCATCATGAGAGCCCTAGTGATCTCCTTTTTCTCCTCCTTCGAGAATAGCCTCGATCTCTTCTTACCCGGGCGAGTTAGACACGGAAGTTTGAATCCCAGTCACCTGCCCACATCACGACCTAAGTAAGAAACAATGTGAAGGACAATTAGAGGACAAAGTTTAATAGTCCTTACCTCGGTCAATACGATCTAACGCATGACGTATCCTCTCCTCGCTAATGTCTGGCCACCTGCGATGACCTAAATCGACCAAAGCTCGAGCGTTGGAAAAGAACGTTCCCGGAACAATACCGTCGGACAAGTAGAAGTTTGGATGTTTGAGTGCACAAAAACAAGGAAAACAGTTACATTAAACGTCAAAAACATGGATCAAGACGAGCTAGCTACCGGCTACACTGTTTCAATAAGTCCTAGACTTGTTGCCAGGTGGATCAACAAAAGCAAACTTGTCAGATTTGACGAAGAAGTAGAAAACGTTGCCACTCCGGAGTCTTTATCGGATGACCGGTGATGATGTTGTAGTTCTGCCTCATCCTCACCGAGAAAAGGCCATGATCCAGACGAGATACTGTTGTCAGTTGTTCAAACGCGTAAACGCACAAAGATATCCCTATCTCAGCGGCCATCACCATCAGCGCAACCATAGTGCAATATGCTCCGTTCACCATCTTACATAAGGCGAGATCGCGACGAGAGACATACGAAGTTACTAGACGAGGTATCAGAAACCATAGCTTGGTGTCGGCCTCGAAGTAAGACTCATAGACGCACTGATACCCAACTGGAGGCAACCAAGGGTGTTGATCCTCAGTTGGAATAAGATAAGTTATGCCAACGGCGTTGCAAGCGACGAGCAAGCGCTTCACTGTCTTGAAAGTCGATTGTGTTTTCCACGTGTTGGTCCATGACTGCCCCTCCACGTCAGCAGAACGAAGTAACTCCTGAGGAATCGCGGATCCTCGCTCGAAGACTCCCATACCGGTATAGAAAGTCAGAACCAACGGGAGACCCTCTTCTTCCACCGGTCTGGCGGTAGCTCGTCTAGATCGAGCAGGGCATGACCAAGTAGGATTTGCTCGCCTGCGTCTAGGAGGCGGCGATCTAAGTCGCCTCACTCGGGGATTGTTCAACATCTCCACAGCAGCATTCCCATCATCATCACCCCTTATTTCCCTTTCTGCATCAATGATGGGAAGTCTCTCCGACAAGCTGAGGCTCGCGACGTCCATCAGCGAATTTCGGTGCGCCATATCGAAATCTTCCAAGGGTTCGTTGGTCGTCACATCCCTAGCGGGACTCGGCGACGTCGCGATATCTTTCCCTTTCTCCTCACGACTCAGCTTCTGGCTCGGACACATACTACCCGATCGACACTATATAATCTACAATCTAGAGAGGGAGGATACCTGTAGTAGCGGAGAAGTGAAGAGAATGAAGAAGGGAGAAGTATTTATAGAGAAGGAGGGACACGACTCCCAGAGTCATAATTATGTCTATTAAAGCCTAGTTGGGCCTCAATTCGACTCATGACTGTTTACATTCCAGCCTAAATGGGCCTTGACTCCCGAAAGCCGCCCATTTTCTCACGACCGTTCACATTCCTGCAAACCTCTAAAGTGACAAGCTAACGATATAGTGAACACATTGGGACCAGAATGACGAGCTAGCGACGTAACGAGCATGTTGGGACCAGAATGACGAGCTAGCGACGTAGCGGCATGTTGGGACCATAATGACGAGCTAGCGACGTAGCGAGCACGCTGGAACCAAAACGGCGAGCTAGCGATGTAGTAAGCATATTGGTGCTTGAGTGACGAGCAAGCGACGTAGTGAACGCACTGGGACCAAGACGACGAGCTAACAACCAGAAGATACATCAAAACGAGCCGACCGACCCTATTATCAATGGACAAAATTGACAAAATCTGTCCCGACTTAAGGAATAACTAAGCGACGGATCTGGGGGACTTACTGTAGGAGGTGGATTACTCCCTCTTACAAGGCCCATTGAATAATAGGCTCGGCCCGTTTAGAAATCAACTCAACGAGTTGACATCTTGGCTGATTAGCGATCAGATTAGCTTAACTTGGATAATCCCTGCGATTAGTCGAGTTAACGACACTTAACTAAGGGATTTACCTTAGTGGGCCGACCAAGGCCCATCTGGCGAAAAGCACTTCAAACACACGACCAGCTCGCTAGGGCCAACGGAGCATCACTATAAAAGGATGAGATAAGGCAACAAGAAGGTGATCGGAAATTGAACGCATTCACAAGGCGGCTAGAATTAAGGTTTACACTTTGTACTTTCTTTCGGACTCGTACTTCACGGCTAAGCTCACCGAGCTATGCTACCTCGCCTCTTGTTTCCTTATTTAAACACTGAACTCTCTCATCAATAAAAGTTACTCTTTCGCCAGTTATAGCATAAACCGCTTTTGTCATAACCCACCGACGAGTCCCGCCACCTTCTTACTGACAAAAGACCGAACTCGGTTCAAACAAGTGTGAAGAGGAAAACCCAGTTCTTGAAGAAGAATACACAACCAAGTGATCTCTTTTGGTGTTTCAGACATTGATATATACTCAGCTTCTGTTGAGCTTTGAGACACGGAAGGTTGTTTGCATGAAGATGAAGAGATCACGTTACTGCCTAAGAATGTACAATATCCTCCAATAGTTCGGCTAGTCTCATTAAAACCGGCCCAGTCGTTGTAAGCCGGAATAGTCATATATGTGTCTTGCGATAAGTTGATCCCCATCGTTAGAGTACCTTTCACGTAACGTAAGATGCGCTTGAGGAGATGAAAATCTGTTGTAGAAGGAGCATGCATTTTCCTACATACCTAATTAACAGCAAACTGCAAGTCCGGCCTCGTAAGACTGAGATACTGAAATTTGCTGACCATGCTTCAAAAGTATGTCAGATTAGAGAAGAGTTTTTCTTTTCCTTGGTCAGGATCCTTATTCAGATGTAACAGCAAAGGGTTGGCATAGGAGAACAATTACTCATACCAGCAACAACAAACAAATCCTCTGCATATTTTTGTTAAGAAAGGAAGAGACCCGACCTATGAAACTGCGCTTGAATGCTCAAAAAAATACTTCATTTGACCAAGGTCCTTCATCCGAAACTGCTTATTGATACCTTCCAAAAACTTATCCATCAATGCTGAAGCATTCCCTGTAATATTCATGTCGTCGACGTGCAGGAGCAGCATGATAACGTCTTTGTTCTTTGTGTAAATGAACAAAGACGAGTCTTTAAGGCTGCATACAAAGCTAAATTCCAGTAAATAATTGCTAAATTTATCAAACCAAGCGTGGTGATTGTTTTAAATCGTAAAGAGACGCCTTGTCAACAAAACAGTCTGGCTGACTCAATGTAGAAGTCCCGTGAAGAAACGTGTTTGATACATCCATTTGTTTGATGTTCCATTTCATCACTGTTGCATATGAAGAACCGTGCAAACTGTTGTTGTTCGGACAACTGGACTGTATGTCTCCAAATAGTCTATCCCTCCTCTTGTCTAGCACCATTGGCCACAAGCCAAGATTTGAGTTTATCCAAGGTACCGTCTGCATTAAGATTTCCTCTATGAACCCATTTACTTCCCAGTACATGCATATCTGGTGTACGAGGAACTAGAGACTATGTTCAAGTGGCAATACAATTTCCATACTCATCAGTCATTTCTTTGTTCCATCCTTTGTGTTTTAAAGCTTCACTAACACTTCTTGGTTCTGAATAGGCAACTCCGTGAGTGAGAAGAATGTATCTGAGGTTTGGTTTAACCACTCCAACCTGAAACCATGTAACAATAGTGTGTTGTCTAGTTGGTTGCACTGAGGCAGGTGAAGTTGTTTGACTTGTTGGAGAAGGCGCATGGCTGATAATAGAAGTATTTCTCACCATAGAATCAGAAGTAGAAGATGGGGTTGCAGAGTTTGTCAATAAGGTAGACGTTGGTTTGAATGTATCTGGGAGCACTGGGCATTAGAGGAGTAGCAGTTGCAGACGTAAGAGTTATCTAATCTGATCTTGTCACTGAAACTTCAGTATCTCGAATAGTTGTGATAGGAATTACTAAACGAGGTAGAGGTGGAAAATCTCTTTCTGTAAAGAGAGGAATCTGAGATACTGAGTTTGGAACGCCACATTGATTCTCTGGCTCTCTTGTGGTAACTGTTACAAAAGGTATAGTATCAAACTGGAAATTTGGAGCTAATGTTGTTCTTGCATTCATCGATACTGAGGTTGGAGGAGCTGTTGACTCTACTGAAATTGCAGAAGTAGGTCTTGGTTGTGAGTCAGATTGGTTCTCAAAAATCTTTGTCCAGGCACTAAACAGCGGAGTACTAGTTTGTGAAGCACCAAACCGTGAGTAAGTGTCACAAAACGGAAAAATTGATTCCTTTAACAGTACATGACGACAAGGGATGTATTGTTGTATCCCATGTTCTTTTAAGTGTGAACTTTTCAACTGAACTGGTTTTCTACTAACTTTTGGAACACCTTAAGAAGAACTCATATTTCAACTTCAAGGGATAAAACCAGCAAGATTTTGAATAATTTTCTACAAAGACTACATAATAGAGACAACCTTGAACCAAAATGACCGGAGAAGGACCCCAAAGATCATAGTGAATCCTCTCTAATGGTCGAGATCCTACAAACGTAGAAGAAGAGAAAGGAAGCCTAGAGATTTTGCCAAGAGAACAAGCTTCATAGAACTTCTTGGTAACTTATTAATGGAGATAGATCTACTTGAGATAACCTGTTGTTGGACCTGCGGATTTGAGTGACCAAGTAGCATATGCCATACTTCATCACTAGTAGATTGTTGCTGTGTGATATACCTTGTTATTTACCATTTTTAGACTCTATTTGGAGTTTACAATGTATGTCTAGACTGTATTTTAGAGTCTTTTCAGATCAAGGTATGTTTTTGAACAATATGGAGATAATAGAGTTTGTTAGAGCATCCAGAGAAGATATCCAGTAGCTGTTCACGTTCAACTAAGTCCGAGTCGAAGTCAACCATGACCATCGATTGACGGAGCATCTTTGATGTCGATTGATGGTCTACTCGCAGAAGTATTGGCCAACTTCAAGTCCAAGTCAAGAAAAATTACGACATGTCCCTGAACGAGTTTTGACCTAGTTTATAAAGGTCATGCCATTGTTTAGGCAGAGAGACACATATCTCATATTACATAATGTATTATTTACAATTTTTGAGTTTTCTTATTAATTTTGGAGAGAAGATCTGAACTCCTTCGGAGATTTGTATTGAAACCACATTATTTATTATATGCATTATATTATTTAGTTTATCACGTTTTCTATGATTATGTCTGAGTAATTCCCTTATTAAATTTAATGTTTATAATGGTATTGATGAATTAGCCCCAAAATAGGATTTCTAGGACGAAGATATATCGATCTTTGGAAGCGTGTTTAATGCTTGTGTTCTAGAGTAGCTAACTAGAAACCTGAACTTAGGACACGGACAAGTACAAGAGTAGGTTCAAAGCCAGAATTGATTCTATTGAGCTAGGTTGTTAGATACATGTGAGAGTTGGTTTAATTAACCTAACGAACGAACTTTCTGTTTGATAACCGTTGATCGACACTCGACCTTAGCTGTCGATCGACGGTCAACTTCTTTGTTCGCATACGAGAGTTAGAACGAGAGAGGGTCAGATTTGTTGATTAAGGTCCTTGCATATTAATAATTCTCTACATCTTATCCACTATAATTCACTTGCATGAAACCCTAGATCTACCTTTTCCATATTTGAACCAACTTAACTTATTTAGACAATTTCCTTTTTGGATAAAACCTACAACAAACCTCCTTTTTATAGCATGCCTAGCTTAACCATTATAATACATAAATCTATTATGTGCCCTAGCTCTCTCTGGATTCGATCCCTAAGTACTACAATTAAACCTCTCTTGGCAAGGGTAGTTCGTAGGGTTAATTTGATAGATTGTCTTCTTTAAAATAAACCATTACCCGCACGCTGTCAAATTTGACGCTGTTTCCGGGGAGCAAGGATCACCATTAGATTTATTTTCTAGGGTTTAGTCTAGGCTTTTTCTTTACTGCAAGTTAGTGACAATTTCTTTTTCTTGTCTTTCAGGTGCATGCCCAGCAGTACCAGAAGCAAAAAGAACAAGGAATTACTCTTCTCAGACCCCGTTGTAATTGAACGTTCCATCCGCAAACATATACGACAAGCATCGATCGACAGTAGCACTCAACCACCGATCGACGCTCATTCACGACTAACATTGATCGACAGTACCCACACATCATTGATTGATAGTAACTCGCGAGTTCAGATGGTTGTGACTTTAGTTGTGGTTCAGGATGAGAGAGGAGACCTGTACGACCTTGCAGGTCATCTTCGTAATGCAACAAGTTAGAGAATTGATGATCAGGGGGCTGTAATCCCTGAACCAGAAGCAAATGCTGCAGTAGCACGGCTTGAAGTTACCGCTCAAGCTGCTCAACAGACACTGGCAGACTACAATCGTCCAATCTAGTTCTATGCTAATATACCCCCTATTCGTCCTCCAGCTTTCCAGAGGAATGATTTTGAGATCAAACCGTCATTCTTCGCACTTGTTGCGTAAACATCCTACCATTGATTGCGACATTAACACCCGACGGATCACCTGGAGTGGTTTGAGGATCTAGTATCTCCTATTAAAGCCAATGGAGTCCCTGAGGACAATCTATTATGTAAGCTCTTCAACTACTCATTTGCTGGAGATGCTTCGCATTGACTTAAGCAACTACCACCAGGATCTCTGAAATCCTGGACAGACATCAAAAATGCATTCCTGCGCAATTTCTCTGATGATGCACGAGCATAAGTCTTGAGAAGCAGAATCGCTACACTCACACAGGAACCTGGAGAATTATTCAGAAGATTCATGTCCTACCAAGGAGACTGTCCACACCACGGTTTCACCGAAGTGCAGCTGTTTATTTATTTCTTCACAGGTATTGGTCTGAAGTACCAGATGGTTTTAGACACAACTAGTGAAGGAAACTTTAGCGGTAGGAGTCCAGAGGAAGCAACAAGGCTTATTGAGAATTTGACATTTAGCAATAGTACCAAAAACACTGACTATGAGAGGAAGAAATCAGCTCTATCTTTGAGCAGGGAGCAGATAGATGAAGTTAAAGCAAAGCTGGATAGTGTTCAGAAATTTCTCAAAAATCAAGAAGTAAAAGCCCTGGAAGAAGAAGAAGAGGAAGAAGATATGAATTTTGTTAGTGGAAACAATTTATAGAGACATGGAAATCAAGCCTATAACAGGAAATCCTATGGTGGCAACATGAGTAAGTACAATCAGAGTTCACATGCTCTAGATGATGTTAGGAGTTTTCAAGGCTCCTAAGACAAATGTTGTAGTATAAATGATTATCGAACCAGTTTTGAGAGATATAAAAGCACCGAGAATGCAAGTACTAGCTTAATCTAAGTGCGATCATGTGATTGATTGGTTTTGAATTATGACTAAGATTAAAATGCAATAACAGAACACTAAGTGCGATAAATGAAATAGCTTTGACAATTAAGATAAAGGAGAACTCATGGGTAAAGGGAATTAGACCTTGGGTGATCAAGATTCGAACTAAAGATGGCGAGTGATCAATTAAACTATCAACCTTAAGCCTAGACACGATTCTAAACAAGCTCTATGTCTAGATGAATGTTCATTTACTAACATAACTCAAGCATCAAATGTCTTCGGTTGAATGTTATGGGAGTAATCATTAAGAACAAGTCTACTAGCCATTCTAACATCTTTAACAACAAGTGTCCCTGGTAAAGAATGTTAGAAGCTTAGGAGAGTTGGCTCGGGCATTTCAACAAACACCTTGTGGGTGGGAAATGCCTAAAGCTCAACCCTTGAGAGGCCAACTCAAAAGATGCATTATGAATACTCTACTAACAAGGTATAAGAGAAATCTACACTAAACATCCTAGATCTAACCTAATCACCCTTAATCTCCCTAACCCATGAATTCAATGGTGATTTACTCACTAATCATCATGATTCCTCTTAAACCCATATTGGATTCAAGCTTAATCATGTAGATGATGGAATAAACAAGTAACAACAATAGAACAATGAAACAATGATCTAGAAGATGAACTTTCCGAAAGGTTTTTGTGTTTTTCTTCAAGAAGAAAAGATAAACTGCCAGAAACGGCTTACAGAGGTACTTAACTTAGGTTTAGAAAATGTAAGACAATGAAACAAAATGACCAAAAGGTCCCTGAAATGACTTAAGTTTCGTCCAAACAAAGACACGCAGCGACCTGTGCACGTCGCTCTGGTGAGGTCGCTCTGGATGGGAGCGACCTAGCATGGTCGCTGGGAAGGTCGCTCCAGGCGTCGTTCAGTCTGCTTGAGATCGTGCAGAGTGCGAGCGATCTAGGCTCCTCGCTCCGGAGGTCGCTCTGAGTGGGAGCGACCTTGGTACATCGCTTGGAAGGTCGCTCCAGGGTCCTTCGCGTGCAACCGAGTGACAAGAAGCCGAGCGACCATCGTGTCTCGCTGTAGAGGTCGCTTTGGATGGGAGCGACGTCATGAGGTCGCTTTGGCACGTAGCTTCCAGCTCTGCTCGTCCTATGATCACCTTTAGCTCCCCTTTTTAGCTCCAAAAGCCTCCAACCATCTTCAAGAACTCCAAGGATACTCCAAAACCTGATAAGAAGTCATGTGTGCAAAATGCAACCTAGAAATGACTAAATCCTAGTCTACATGATCAAAATGCATGTAAATGGGTGGACAAAACAATGAAAATATGCAAGACATCAACTCCCCCAAACTTGTCCTTTACTTGTCCACAAGTGAACTTTCTAGAACTCATAGGGAGAAAGGTTTGAAGGTGGGAGCTCATAACCAAAAGAAACACATCTAAAGACTCAACTTGACATCCTAAAGAGACATAGCAAATAGCATGAGCACACTCTTTTATTATACTCTAGCTTCTCTAGGCCTATCAAAGAACTCTTGTGCCTTTTAGCAAGGTGCAAAACTTTTCAATTAACAAGTTCCTTCAACCAACTCTCACATTAATTCACATACACACACAAGGGTGAATTCTCACAAATGGGCACATGATCTCAATCATTTGGCTAGGCATGCGAATGGTCTAATGAGAATAAAGAGGAGGGTTCAAATGCATCATTTTTTTTTTGTAGCTATCACTCAAGAACAAGGAGCTTGATCATTATGCAAAATTTATCTAAGACTAGAGGCAACTCATGCATACATAGTCTTATTCTCATCATTCTACCATTTCCTAAGTGATCACAAGTTCTAACCCTTCTTCATCCCATAACCCCAAATAACCTTTGCTCACATCACTCAACAATGAACATTTTTCTCTCTTTTTTTACACAACCAACTAGAGACTCTTCACACTATTTTTATTCCTTAGCTCTAACTTTTCTTCTTTACACATCTCCTCCCCCAAACTTATTTCTTTGTTTTTCTTTTTTCTTTATAGGGAAGGGTTTCTTTTAACACAATCTAGAGCTTCTTTTCCTTTCTTTTGGTCCCTAATGGCTTTCTTCATTTCTCAAATTATCAACTTAAGAACACATAACCCACTCACCATCTTAGATGCTAGCTCAAAACAGGTTCCAATGCTAGCAAGAGACGAGAACAATCCTATGTCGCCTCCAAAACTCTCAAGATTTTGCACATGACAAGCTATCAAAAGAGATCTCACTCATGCAAATAAAATGTTTGGTCTCAAAGGAATGGCTTGGATTCAAGGGTGTGGAGTTCCATTTGGGTTAACAAAGAGTGGTTAAAATGGAATAAGGTAACCCAAATGTGTATGAGATCCATGATCAAGTATGCAAGTGCCCATATGCAAGAGAGATTAAGTTCATTAAGCCAAATTTCATATTGGAGTTGGTTTCAAGAACAATGTCAATTTCAAGCTAGCAAACATGTTTCAAGAAGAGTTTTCAAGGCTCGAAGCGTGCAAGGCTTTCAAGAGATGCTTAAGCTACTTGATATGTCTAACTAGGGTGTCATTTTGAGCTCTTGACAAGTGTTCTTTACAAGGTGTTTTGCAATCATTGCTCCCAATGCATATGAATGCAACCTATATGATCTAGACTCAATCTTAAGAAGATGAATGCAACTACATGTTTCTTTTTGTTTTTTTTTCAATTTTTTTGGTTTTTCTATGCATATATGTATGTACAATGCAATGCATGAGACTCAAAATCATCAAAGAAAACATGATTAAATACTTGGTACCTCCCCCAAACTTAATTCACACAGTCTCTGTGTTGTTAAGTTGAAAGAGATACCCAAAAGAGAACTAAAATGCAGAATAAAAAGTGGTATGTACAATGGAAAGTAGTGGAGTACCTCGCTAGTTGTCAGGGTTGGTGGCATTGTCTCCTGACCCGCCTTCCTCAGGGTATGTAAGGTAGTAACCTGCTGGTGGAGCGCTATAGCCATATGGGGTATCGTAGTGGCTGTAGGCGGCGTTGTAGTGGCTGTAGGGTGCACCGTATTGGCCCATTGGTATGCTATCCGCTTCGTCACCAGAGTCGTCATCTGAGGAAGTGAAGGAGGGAGACTGGTTTCCTGAAGCAGCCTTTGGAGCTTTGAAGTTGCGCCTGGCACGCTCGATCTGGCTATCTGTGCGCGGTGGGCTGTGGTGCTGAGGCTGAGGAGCTGAAGTGTTCCCCATAACGAAATCACTAGAGCTACATCCTGCTACTCCTCCTCTAACCAATACATCAGCCACCTTCTTCATAAACTTGGCTGAAGCTTTGGCTTGGCTCTTCACTGTCTTCTTCAGCTCCTTGTACTTTGTCTTGAGCTTGTAGAAGGCTCGGTCCTGGGCCTTGTTCCATCGCTGGAGTCTGTTAATATGCTCATGCGCGTCACGAAGAGCGCCATGGGGTAAGACTCCATCGAAGGGTTGGAAGTAGTAGCGCGGAGGACCATAGACTGGATCAGGTGTATCTTCCTCAGGTTCTTCTCGTCTCATAGGGGCACTCTTCCTGCTCCCCGATGCAGCCATGGGATCAAGATGCCCATGCTCTCTAAAGAAGGCCTCCTGGGGAATGTCGAAGCTAACTGCTCCAGGTCTCTCCAAACTCGTCAGCTCCTTGTTTGGAAGTAGCACCTCAACCTGCTGACCGCTCAAGGTGTATTGGTAGACATAGTTTTGCCCATACCTTCCACTGAAGTAAGTAGCGATCTTCAAGTAGGGGCCATCAATGAAACTCGGTCCCCATGTTGCCTTCCCCAATCGAACTCCCATAAACTCAAGCAGAGGTGTGATCAGATTACCAATCTCAATCTTGGCTTTGTTGTTAGTGGTGGTCCATGCCTAGTTTTTGTAGTACTCAAGATGACTCACAAAGAATCCAACCATCCCAAATGTAGCATAGATGTCTTCGCTCGGTAAAGGTATCACACCAGGGTCAGTGTAAGGTCTTATAGCTGGGCATATGAGTCGTAAGTCCTCCTCAGTGACATTGCCTGCTTGCTTCCTTGGATAGAAAGCATGGACAAGCATCCTATGAGGATAGCGCACAAATGGATGACGGATGCTTGAGTTCTTGTCACTTCCTGCGCGGTGCTTGTTTCCTGTTATCAACTTCCAAAGCTTCTTAAGAAGGTTTTCACACCTAGGAAGTGAGGAGTCTTATTGGTCCTGAAAGCCCATGACTTGCCCAATGTCTCTGAAGTTTATGTTGTAGACTCTACCATGGACCTTGAACTTGATCTTTCCCCATCCTTGCCGCAAATGCCGAGTCTCATGGTAAGTGACCTTTAGGGAAGATAAGAACTGAGCAGAGGCATCGTTGTAGAAAGGATAGGCCATGTTGAGGAGTTTCGGTATCTTCAAATGTCCCACCATTGCCTCAACATCAGAATCAAGACCCAACTCCTTCAGAAATTCAAGGTCGGCAAACCTAGTAGGAGTCCAACCAATCCCATCCAGCAGGTGGTTGTACAGCTCATCTTGAGATGGAGTCTTCTCTCTGTCTCTTTCAACAGCAACTTCTTTCCCTTTGGACATTTTGGCTTTCTTTTGGGGAGCTTGATCATCCTCACTTTCATCATCACTCTCTTCATTGGTTGGAGCCGCTACACTCTTCCCCGCTCTCTTCTCTTGTGGAACTGACTTCTTTGTAGCAATTGTTCGCTGTCTAGAAGTACCTCCAGTGACGGGCCCAGTTGGCTCAGTTGGCTCGGAGTCTAGGGTCTTCTTTCTGAGTTCATGCTCTCTTCTTTCTTTCTCTCTAGCCTCAGCATCTCTCATTCCTGTGTTTTCCTAACCATTGTACCTGAAAAGATCAAAGCTTGCAAAGGAAATGAGTAGATGAAGTGGAGAAAGAATAGAAATAGCAAATGAGAGTTGTAAGAGTAAACTCAACCAATGAATCACCAATTTAAGCTCAAGTTAACTCATTACAACAACTTAATCTGTTTAGCACCTAGAAAACAAGCCTAATAACAATGAATCAAGCCTCTAAACACCCTAACAACCAAGCTCAACCTCAAACACACTCAAATAGTGACAAAATTGAAAAGCCCCAAATCCATGAACCCTAATTTGACAAAACTCAAATTGAACTCAATTCACCATAGATTCTTCAATCCTACTTGATATATGAGCTTTCCCTAGTCTATTTCACCATAAATAAGCAAGAATAGGACCAAATTTCGATTTTGAAATTCTAGGGTTCATGGACCTACGAAATTGAATTCAAAAACTCAATACCTTGCTTTGGATGAAAGGAAGTGGTGAATGGGTAAGATGAAACAGACTACAGGGGCGAAAGCTCGGATTTAGCAACAAGAACTAGGTGATTTGGTGGAGTTTTGAGAGAGTTATGGTGTTTTGGTGAGGGGGATCTTGAGAGAGTATGAGGAGTTTGTGTGTTTTTGGTGAGGAAGGAGAATGAGGGAGAGGGTGTCTAGGGCTAGAGAGTCGCTTTGGGTGGGTATAGGTCGGTTAGGTTCGGTTGGGACCAAGTGAACCGGGTTTAAGGGTGAAACCACTTTCCTGGATCGGACGCTGCAGCGACATCATGCTATCACTGGGGAGGGGGGTCGCTCCGAGACCTTTCTTCGCGTCTCAGTCCGTGAACGACCAAGGCGTCTCGCTCTGGACGTCGCTCTGGGTTGGAGCGACCCAGCATGGTCACTGTGGGAAGTCGT
The DNA here is from genome assembly GCA_905132765.1 of Moricandia arvensis. Lineage (NCBI taxonomy): Eukaryota > Viridiplantae > Streptophyta > Magnoliopsida > Brassicales > Brassicaceae > Moricandia > Moricandia arvensis. Next base: position 101,136 of record CAJHQP010001452.1, on the reverse strand, counting down.
TGCGAGTCTATTTCGAGCCCAGCATTTGTCGAAAACGCGAGCGACCTCGTGCCATCGCTCTGGTAGTCGCTCTGGGTTGGAGCGAACTAGTGCCATCGCTGCGTGGGGGTCGCTCTGATCATAGCGACGTGTTGGTGTCGCTCCAGAAGACCATTCTCTGACTCGAACTCAGGACGTCCCAAACACATGCATTGTCTTCAACAAAAGAACTAAAAACAGAATAAAAATTGCAAAGAGATATGTACAAGGATAGACATGGGACTTCCTCCCAAGTGAGCTTGTTTTAAGTCTCTAGCTTGACTTTGCCTCATGACGATTAGGCGGAGGTGGGATCAGAAAGTGGAATTGCAGTTCCGCCTTCCTCTGGTGTTGTGGTCATGTAGAGCTTAACCCTCTGCCCGTTGACTGTGAAGTCTCTTCCATCAGCACTCCACAATACTATTGCACCATAAGGTCTAACCTCCTTAACCTTGAATGGCCCTGACCACCTTGACTTAAGCTTTCCTGGGAACAACTTCAACCTAGAGTTGTAGAGAAGAACTTGATCTCCTTCCTTGAACTCTCTCTTCAGGATGCTCTTGTCATGGAAAGCTTTAGTTTTCTCCTTGTAGATCCTCGAGTTCTCAAAAGCATCCATTCTTATCTCATCAAGTTCATGTAGTTGAAGAAGTCTTTTCTCCTTGGCACTCTTGATGTCAAAGTTCAGTAACTTAACTGCCCAAAGTGCTTTGTACTCAAGCTCTACTGGTAAGTGGCAAGCTTTCCCATACACAAGGTTGAAAGGTGTGGTCCCCAAAGGAGTCTTGTAAGCTGTCCTATAAGCCCAAAGTGCATCATCAAGCTTATTAGACCAATCCTTCCTTGTAGCCCCCACGATCTTTTCCAAAATGGACTTGATCTCTCTGTTAGAAACCTCAACTTGACCACTTGTTTGGGGATGGTAAGGAGTTGCCACCTTATGTTTCACACCGTTCTTCTTGAGAAGTGCCTCTAGTAGCTTGTTGATGAAGTGAGAACCTCCATCACTGATCACAACCCTTGGAACACCAAACCTTGGAAAGATGGTGCTCTTGAACATCTTGGTCACAACCTTGGCGTCATTGGTGGGGCTTGCAATAGCTTCCACCCATTTGGACACATAGTCAACAGCTACTAGGATGTATTTGTTCCCATAGGATGATGGGAATGGTCCCATGAAGTCAATACCCCACACATCAAACACTTCAACTTCAAGGATTGGGTTTTGAGGCATCTCATTCCTCTTGGTGATGTTTCCTCTTCTTTGGCATGAATCACACCTTGAAACGAAGTCTTGTGTGTCCTTGAACATATGTGGCCACCAGAATCCAGCTTGTAACACCTTTGCAACAGTTTTAAAGGTAGCAAAGTGGCCACCATAGGATGACCCATGACATTGTGTAAGGATCCCATCAATTTCTTCATTAGCCACAACCCTTCTATAGAGTTGATCCTTGCAGAGAATGTAGAGGTAAGGCTCATCCCAGTAGTATCTCTTCACATCCTTGTAGAACTTCTTCTTGGCATAACCCACAAGATTCAAAGGCTCTTTTCCTGTGGCTAAATAGTTCACCAAATCAGCATACCAGGGTTCTTTCTCTTCTATTGCCTTTACTTCTTCAAGCTTCCTGCCAGTCTCACAAACTGCTATCACTGCTCCAATAACCATGATCTGCTCTTCTGGTAGCCCTTCATCGATGGGAGCACCACACTCCACTCTCAGCCTGGACAAGTGATCAGCTACACCATTTTCAACACCTGGCTTGTCTCTGATCTCTAGATCGAACTCTTGAAGCAAAAGGATCCATCTCAAAAGCCTAGGTTTTGCATCTTTCTTGTCCAATAGATGTCTCAAAGCAGCATGATCAGTGTACACAATGACTTTAGATCCCACTAAGTAGCTTCTGAACTTCTCAAAGGCGAAGACAATGGCTAGCATCTCTTTCTCAGTAGTGGCATACTTCATCTGGGCGTCATTGAGGGTTTGGCTCGCGTAGTAGATGACATGAGTCTTGCCATCTTTCTTCTGCCCCAATACTGCCCCTACAACGTAGTCGCTGGCATCACACATGATCTCAAAAGGGAGATCCCAATCAGGTGGCTGGACAATTGGAGCACTCACAAGTTCACTTTTCAGCTTCTTGAAAGCTTCAAGACACTCCTGCCCAAAGAGAAAGGTCTCTTCCTTGCACAACAATCTGGTAAGTGGCCTGGCAATCTTAGAGAAATCCTTGATGAACCTTCTATAGAAGCCAGCATGCCCCAAGAAGCTTCTGATATCTTTTACTGTCTTTGGCGGGGCTAAACCCACCATCACATCAATCTTGGCCTTGTCTACTTCGATCCCCTTCTCTGAAATCTTGTGGCCCAGCACAATCCCTTCTTTCACCATGAAGTGACACTTCTCCCAATTCAGCACAAGGTTGGTGTCTTCACATCTCTGTAGGACCCTGCACAAATTTGACAAACAAGCAGGAAACGAAGATCCATAGACAGAAAAGTCATACATGAACACCTCCACAACATCCTCAATTAGGTCAGAGAAGGTTGACATCATGCTTCTTTTAAATGTGGCTGGAGCATTACATAACCCAGATGGCATCCTTCGATAAGCAAAGGTACCATAGGGTCATGTGAATGTCGTCTTCTCTTGATCATTGGGATGTATGGATATCTGGAAAAACCCCGAATAACCTTCAAGAAAACAGTAAAATGGATGATTTGCAAGTCTCTCAAGCATCTGATCAATAAATGGTAATGGAAAATGATCCTTTCTAGATGCAGAGTTTAGTTTTCGGTAATCAATACACATTCTATGACCGGTGATAGTTCTTTTTGGTATAATTCATCCTTGTCATTTTTAACAACAGTGATACCACCTTTCTTTGGAACCACATGCACAGGAGATACCCATTTAGAATCTGAAATAGGGTAAATCACACCAGCATCTAAGAGTTTAAGAATCTCTTTCTTTACAACATCTTTCAAGTTAGGATTTAACCTTCTTTGATACTCTATAGAAGTCATTGACTCATCCTCAAGATGTATCCTATGCATGCACAAAGTAGGTGATATCCCTTTGATATCATCAAGTGAGTAACCTATTGCTTTTGTAAATCTTAAGTGCTGTTAAAATTTCAAATAGCTGAGATTCAGTAAGTTCACTACTCACAATGACAAGATATGTTTCATTGGATCCAAGGAATGCGTACCTTACACCTTGGGGAAGAGGTTTTAGCTCCACTTTAAGTGCCTTCAGCTTGCACCAGTCATCTTACTGGACATCCTGTTGTTGAGTGACCAAGGCTTCTTGATGAGTCGCCTTTGGTAGTGCCTCATATTGCTTCTCACTAGCAACACTCTTGTGCAAATCCAACATCAACACAAAAGCAGTACTCTCAGCATTCTCAATCACCTCAACCTCTCTATCCATCGTCAGGGCATGCTGTAGAGAGTCCTCTAGTGATAACTCTTCAAGGATCTCATCAGGAAGAGCATCCATCTCTTCAATGTAGAAGATATGTCCTTGCACAGTTGTTTTCTTCATGATCTCTTTGATGTCAAAGTGAAACGTGTGCCCTTTACCCAGCTGTAAATCAATCGTACCATCCTTCACATTAATAATAGCTCCAGCTGTAGCTAAAAATGGGCTTCCAAGGATCAAAGGATCCTGAGCTTCCTCTCCCATCTCAAGCACCAAAAAATCTGTAGGGATCTCATAGTTTCCAACCTTCACGTGAAGGTCTTCCAAGATACCCACAGGGTACTTCACTGAACGATCAGCCAACACCAGGAGAGTCTATACTTCTTGTACTGAGTGAAACCCAGCCTCTTCGCAACAGACAATGGCATCAAGCTGACACTAGCTCCCAAATCGCAGAGACTTCTTTCAAACACCATAGGTCCAAGAGAACATGGCAATGTGAAGCATCCTGGATCTTCTAACTTCTTAGGAACAACAAGCCTCTGGATGATAGCATTGCACTCATGTGTAAGGATCATCGTGCCCTCCATCTCTTTCTTCTTTGTAACCACATCATCTTTCAGGAACTTGCTTTATTGAGGAACCAGCATGAAAGCATCAATGATGGGCATTGTGATCTGAACTTCACTCATTTGTTTCTCAAACATAGCCTTGTACTTCTCTAGCAGCTGCCTCTTGAATCTTCCAAGGAATGGAATTTTGGGTTCATAAGGAGGAGGGACAAAAGACTTCCCATTTTCCGGAGCAGCAACTTCACCATTTTTAACTGACTTCTTCTCTTCTTCAACCTTGCCTTTACCCTTGGCTTCCACAATCTTCTCTAAGATCTCATCATTGATCTTCTCATCAACAATCACAACCTCATCATCTATGTTGATGGCCACCCTTCACCTAGTTTCTCAACATCCTTGGTGAGAGCTTTATCCCACTCCTGAGTGTGACAACCTTCATAGTTTCCTTGGGATTCTGCTCAGATTTTCCTGGTAGTGACCCTTGTTGGTGACTCTGGTTAGAGCTCATTGAAGCAAACTAGTTTTCCAAAGCTTTGAACTTGTTGTTGAGCTCATTGTAGCTCCCATCAATCTTGGCGTGAAGGTTCTTCAGCTCATAGCCAACATGCTTCTCACTTCTAGTCTGAGACTCCAGGATCTGTTTCAGTAGAGCTTCGGTGTTGTTTCCCTGAGGACCTGAGGTAGAAGGATTAGCTTGTTGTTGAGAAGATTGGTTCCCTTTGTTTAAGAAACCAGGTGGAGTCTGCTGAGACTGGTAGTTGCCCTGTTGGTTGTTCTTATTTTGATATCCTCCTTGTTGGTTGTTGGGATAGGACTTCTGAGCTCTTTTCTGTACCAACTACCATTGTTGTTTATGAAACACAACTCTTCTTGCCCTTCCAAGCCATCAACCTCATTGACTGTAGGTGGTCCTTCATGCTTGGTGTTACCCACATATTTCACTCGCTCTTGGGTGGCTTTTTCAGCAATGAGGAGATCGATCTTATCTTCCAAAGCTTTGATCTCCTTCCTTGTCTTCCTGTCATCACCCCTACTGACTCGGTCGTGTTATGCATTGTAGACCGCATCACTCTTCACCATGTTGTCAACCAGATCCTCTACATCTTCCTCAGTTCTGCAAAAAAAGAACCCATTGCTTGCAGTGTCCAATCTGGCTCTGTACTTAGGAAGAGAACCTCTGTAGAATGTGCTAAGCAAGTTCTCATTAGAGAAACCATGATGTGGGCATTTGGACTGGTAGCCTTTGAATCTCTCCCAGGCGTCATTGAATCCTTCCAAGTTCTTTTGTTGGAAATTAGAGATCTCGTTTCTCAGCTTAGTAGTTCTGGAGGAAGAGAAGAATTTCTCCAAGAATGCTCTCTTGCACTCATCCCAAGTAGTGATGGTGTCACTGGGTACAGTCTTCTCCCACTGACGTGCCTTATCCTCCAAAGAGAAAGGGAAAAGCTTGAGCTTGAAAGTGTCTTCGGACACACCATTGTTTTTTGACAATCCACAGTAACTGTCAAACTTTTCCAAGTGATCAAATGGGTCTTCTAGAGGCACACCATTATACTTCTTGTTCTCGATCACGTTGAGGAGTCCTGGTTTGACGTCAAATTTGTTGGCTTCCACCGGTGAAGCACGGATGCCCAACCTCTGACCATTGACATTTGGATGGTCATAAGCACCAATGGTGCGAGCTTGTCGGGGTGGGTGAATTGGCCCTTGTACTCCATTGTTACCACCTGGTGGTAGAGGGTTGTTATATTTGTTTCCGTTTGGTGGATCCATGTCAATATTCAACTCATGTGGCTGAGCTTGTTGCTCTTCTTGTCTTTTCTGTCTTGTGATTGCTCTTTCGTAAGCTCTGATATTTGGAACTCGTGGAACTAGGTTTGTTGTGCCTTTGCTCCTCAAGTTCATATACCTGAAATGCCAAAAAGAGATGAAGACAGAGAATCAGTAACTAAATAAAAGAAAAATGACTTAGTCTCAAGCAAGTGACTAAATCTCAATGTTCTAATCGACTTAGAATTTGGCATCGGCGCCAATTTGATGTTAGGAGTTTTCAAGGCTCCTAAGACAAATGTTGTAGTATAAATGATTATCAAACCAGTTCTGAGAGATATAGAAGCACCGAGAATGCAAATACTAGCTTAATCTATGTGCGATCATGCGGTTGATTCGTTTTGAATTATGACTAAAATTAAAATGCAATAACAGAACACTAAGTGCGATAAATGAAATAGCTTTGACAATTAAGATAATGGAGAATTCATGGGTGAAGGGAATTAGACCTTGGGTGATCAAGATTCGAACTAAAGATGGCGAGTGATCAATTTAAACTATCAACCTTAAGCCTAAACACGATTCTAAACAAGCTCTATGTCTAGATGAATGTTCATTTACTAACATAACTCAAGCATCAAATGTATTCGGTTGAATGTTATGGGAGTAATCATTAAGAACAAGTCTACTAGTCATTCTAACATCTTTAACAACAAGTGTCCCTGGTAAAGAATATTAGAAGCTTAGGAGAGTTGGCTCGGGCATTTCAACAAATACCTTGTGGGTGGGAAATGCCTAAAGCTCAACCCTTGAGAGTTCAACTCAAAAGATGCATTATGAATACTCTACTAGCAAGGTATAAGAGAAATCTACACTAACGTCCTATATCTAGCCTAATCACCCTAATCTCCCTAACCCATGAATTCAATGGTGATTTACTCACTAATCATCATGATTCCTCTTAAACCCATTCTGGATTCAAGCTTAATCATGTAGATGGTGGAATAAGCAAGTAACAACAGTATAACAATGAAACAATGATCTTAGAAGATGAACTTTCTGAAAGGTTTTTTTGTTTTTCTTCCAGAACAAACGATAAACTGCCTGAACCGGCTTAAAGAGGTACTTAACTTAGGTTTGGAAAATGTAAGACAATGAAAAAAATGACATAAAGATCCCTGAAATGACTTAGTTTCGTCCAAACAAAGACGCGCAGCGACCTGTGCACGTCGCTCTGGTGAGGTCGCTCTGGGTGGGAGCGACCTAGCATGTCGTTGGGAAGGTCGCTCCAGGCGTCTTTCACTCTGCTTGAGATCGTGCAGAGTGCGAGCGATCTAGGCTCCTCGCTTCGGAGGTCGCTCTGATTGCGAGCGACCTTGGTACATCGCTTGGAAGGTCGCTCCAGGGTCCTTCGCGTGCAACCGAGTGACAAGAAGCCGAGTGACTATCGTGTCTCGCTGTAGAGGTTGCTCTGGATGGTAGTGACATCATGAGGTCGCTCTGGCACGTACCTCCAGCTCTGCTCGTCCTATGATCACCTTTAGCTCCCCTTTTTAGCTCCAAAAACCTCCAACCATCTTCAAGAACTCCAAGGATATTCCAAAACCTGATAAGAAGTCATGTGTGCAAAATGCAACCTAGAAATGACTAAATCCTAGTCTACCTGATCAAAATGTATGTAAATGGGTGGACAAAACAATGAAAATATGCAAGACATTAGAGTTCACAACAGCAAAAGCCTCATGAGAGAAACTTAGAAGCTATTGGTGATAGAATACTGGAGCAGCAGCAACACATGACTATGAACTTCAATGGAAAGATAGATGTCATTTACATCAACCTCAACACAAAGTTTGAGAATCTCAACACCCATGTCAAAAATTTGGAGAATCAAGTGGTCCAAACAAGTGAGGCCATTCAGAGACATGAGACCCTGATTAAGAAGAAAGGAGAAGCTATTCAGAAACACCATACCAATGCATTGATAGGTGATGATTTTTGGCAAGAAGTGAAGAGAGAACAGCTACAGGAAGAAGATCTCTGTGTAGAATGTTTTATGACCTTCGGCAGTTCGCATTAGTGTCAATCGACACCCAAACCGGAACATCGATCAATAGAACCTTCAGAATTTGTTGCTTCGTGTGAATATTCTAACATCGATCGACAGTCTCCAACAGCAAAACCGATTCGTTTACCAAGTCTGAGTGCCAACCTATTTGTCAGACATTCGAGTATGGAGACTCAAGAACAGAACGCCGATGCAGCTGACCCTATGACAACAGAAAAGCAACCTAAAGGAAGGAGAAGATTCCAAAACATCTTCGCAGAGAAGCAACTGACAAAGAGATGGATGGCTTTGCCAAAAGAGTTTTTAAAATTCCTTTAGATACTCAATTTGATGAAGCATATTATACTCATAGATTGTGGATGTTCTTCACGAAATCCAAGCAAACATAAAAGGACATAGAGCGCATGTTAAATGACTGCAGAGAGAAGCTGAAGCAGAGGACCACTCTCAAGAAGAAAAGTGACCCTGGAAAATTTGTGATTCCATGTTTTGTCAAAGGTCACGAGTATCCTAACCCCCTCTGCGAAACTGGATCAGCAGTTAGCATCATGCCTAGAGTTATTGATGTGACCCTGACTGAGCCAGCTGAATATCCAACAAAGGACGAGCCATTATGGATGAAAGGCGAGCATACTGAGCTAAACCCATCTGGTGAGGCTGAGGAAGAACTAATACAGAGTGTGGACGAGCTTAAACCAGATGAAGTAAGTGTGATTGAGATAAAACCAGCTGATTTAACCGAGGAAGAGCTGAAACCAGCGGAAGTAAATGTGATTGAGCTGAATGAGCTAAGTGACACTATCTTAGAGCAGGATGAGCTGAGTGAGCTAAGTGACACTACTTTGGTGCTAGATGAGCGGAGTGAGTTGAAATTCGAGCAGGACGAGCTGAACCAGCTGAGTGACACTACACTAGGACGATCTGAGCTGAATGGGAGAGACACTCGAGCGGACATGGACCTAGCTGTACAAGTGATTTTCGACCCAAAGAAGAAGATGGATCAGATTTGTTTCTCTTAGCCCAAAAGAAGTTCAAAACCAAAGTTAAGGATCCATTATCTCTTTCTGATGGATCGGCCACGAAATTAAAGTCCAAGAAACCATTTGAACGTGTTTTGGATAAAGTGGCCCAAGAAGAAGTGTTGTAGCCCAAGGAGAGATCCTAACAACTTCATTATGGGTTTGTTTCAGGCCATTTTCGACCAGACCCTTTACCAGATTGTTTCTGACCCATTTCACCAAGAGAACACCCAAAAAGAATCCAGAAACCAGTAAAAGTCGTGGGCAAGCAAGGGTCACTCAAAACATACTCAATTCTGGTCAAGTCTTGCATAGTTTTTAGTTGCTTTCTTTTCTGCTTTCTATGTTCCTAGTTTTCTACATAATTTCTAAGCTTTCTACATTCTTGTAAGACTATATATAGGCTATGCACGACCTGAATAAAACCATTCACTCTTTTATCAAAAACCTTTCTAAAGTTTGTGAATCCCTTGTTCATCATCTGAACATTGATCACCAAAGGAGTTCATTTTCCAAGTGCACTTATTTGTGATCGGAATCAGATTTCATTCTCTTGATCACAAACGTATCTACACAAGTGTTTGATTCTTCCTTCAATCAACACTGAAGATCACCCTCCAATTCGACTTCAATCCATTGAACCATCATCATTCTCCATCGATCGAACTATCCTTCATCCGGAAACAAGCAGAATACCAATCAAACCAGTCGATCATCCTTCAAGGATCAGAGGAAAATGAATCCAAATCAATCAAGGATTCATCAAGTGGTATCATAGCTGATTGGAGGCTCTGGTTCAAAGGTTTGATTCTAAAACCTCTTTGAATTCTATTTCTCTTTGGGAACCTTGTTTGATCTCTCTGTTTCGGTTGAATCTGTTCATCTCTTTCTTGTCCATCTCTTGTACTTGCAAGAGGGTCAACCAGTTTATCAAAAAAAAATCAAAAGAGATATCATCGAAATTCGAGGAGAAATCTGACTAAGGTTGACGAGAAATCCAGTCTCTGGTGGTAAAGCCTCTTGGAAAAAAAGTCTTGCAATCTATCTATCTCTTTCTTCTGTTTTGGGGATTGGGGTTTGTTCTCTGAAAGCTTGATCTATGTTTGTTGCTGATCTACTGGATTCACAGAAAAACACTTGAGAGAAACACAGAGACAAAGTGAGGCTTCCGCTATCTTTTCTTGTTCTTACTTCCCTTGTCTAAGTGTAACAGGAAACCATGGCTGGAGATGTTAGTAAGAGAAAGGAGGCGGCAACTGTAAAATTAACGAAACTGTAGATTGAAGCATTCATGTCTCAAATGATGAAACAAATAAAAGATAATTTGCGATCTGAAACTGATGTTTTCTCTTTTAATGTTTCTCAGGTTCAGAAGGAAGCTAAGATCAAAAGGAGGAACAAGATACTATCTTCCTATGGCACAAACGACCATGGTGCCTACTTAGAGTGGGAAGAGAAAATGGAACTTGTTTTTGATGGCCATGATTACTCAGAAAAAAAGAAAGTTAGATTGGCTACAACAGAGTTTTATGGTGATGATATTCATTGGTGGGATCAGTTTGTTACTACCAGAAGAAAAACATGAGAAGAACAAGTTGTATCTTGGTATGAGCTCAAATTCATCATGAAGAAACACTTTACATCTGGTCACTACAACAAATATCCAAGACAACCAAAGAAGAGAGAAGATCTTGCCATGATCATGATCACCCAAGGAGGTCTCAGTCACATAAGAAAAGAAGGCCAACCCCAGGTCCTTCCTCAGAAGCTGATGGTTCAAAGAGCTGTAGCAAGCATGAACTTGTTGTCCAAAAGCTGAAAACAAAGCCATCTAAGGTAATGAAAGGATCTGAGACAGAACATGACTTATCTCTTGTCTCACCTCATTCTGAACTTGTTATCAGTAGTGCCTGTGATGAACTAACCTGTTTTGAACCAGAGAAACCGAGTAGCCTTGTTTCAGTGTCTTAGGTCTCAGAAGAATACTCACCAAAAGCAGAACATGAGAGTCTAACAAAAAGTGAAGTGTTGGAGCAGCTGATCAGTTTGGAACCAGGAACAATTCATGCATAGGGATGTCAATTGGTTGGGCCGACCATGGGCTTACCCAATCCAAACTGTAATGGGCCATCCTTGGTCACACCCATATGACAAATGGTCTAATTTGGCCAGAGACCCATTTCGCCCATGGACAATTTGGTCTAAAACCAAATGGGTATGGTTGGCCCATTAACATTAAAATTTTAGGGTTCCTTCAATTTGGGGAAAGTTGAGGAAAGTGGTTTTCGAAAGTCGACTCCGCTTCTTCGACTCACCTTCACTTTCTCTGATTCGGCGACCTCACCTTCTCCGACTCACCTTCACCTTCTCCGATTCGGCACACGGTGACTCTCACCTTATCTGGCTCACCTTCACCTTCTCCGACTCGACGCTAGGTATGATTCGAAATTTTCTTCCTCTCGTTTTGTTGTTGTTGAAAGTTAAGAAGATTTGGGTTTGCGGGTTCATCTTATTTTCGAGTTAAGTGGGTTTAGATCTGGGTTTGTTGGTTTTCTTAGATCTGGGTTTGTGTTGTGAGTTCTTAGTGTCTTACTTTGTTTATGCGTTTGAATGTTCTGCCTTGTGCCATTGTCAACAACAACGTTTGAATTGATCGATTAGGTGAAAGTATTGGTTTGTATTGATTGCTTGTCTCTCACTTCTCTAATATGTGATACGTGTTTAGGAACTTGATAACACGTTCCTTTTTATGTCAACTAATACTAGGTCAATGTCCAAACACGTTCCTTGTTATGGGTATGCTTTGATTGCTTGTCTCTCACCTCTCCTTGCGTTCCTCTGTTTTGGAAGTATAAATTATTGTATAATGTATTATCTCTCTCACGTTTCATGCACTTGCTTGTGTATACGTATAATAAAAGTCAACACAGAAATTAAAGTGATCAAATGTAGTGTATTGCAACATATTCCTCGTGGACCTTTTTGCTTATTTCGTCTTGTTTGGTTCCTCGTCTAATTGTCAATCTAAAAATAATGTTTTGATGTTTCAGAAAATGGAAGTCATAGACTTGAATGATGATGGTCAAAATGATGTGATGGATGAAGACCATATAGAGGATCATGAAGCTAATGCTCTAGAGATTTCAGACTCAGCGGCAAATAAAGGTACACAACCAAAACGAGTTCAGTGTAGCCGTAGAGTCTCTAGGTGCTGGAAAAGTTCACTATAATTGGAGGAATACTGCCTGATGGTAAAAATAAGATCAGATGCAACCTTTGTAAAAAATTTTACTTCTTGAATCTTCGTCGAAATGGAACCTCAACTTTGATTCGTCATATGAATGTTTGTTCAAAATCTGTTGGAACACCTAGAAGTAGTTCTCGAAAGGTGGATATGCTGATGTTTCGTGAGATGATAGCAATGGCCATTATAGAGCATGATCTTCCCTATAAGTTTGTAGAGTATAAGAGGATTAGAATGGCTTTTTCTTATGCTAATTCCACTATTGAGTATTGGAGCAGAAATACAGCAGCTTCTGATGTGTTGAAAATTTATGAGAATGAAAAACAGAAACTTAGGAAAATCTTAAATGATTTTCCTGGTAGAGTTTGTTTGACCACAGATCTATGGAGGGCGATTACCATTGAAGGTTATCTCTGCCTGACAGCACACTACATCGATGCTGATTGGAATTTACAAGCTAAGATATTGTCTTTCACTGCTTTTCCTCCTCCTCATTCTGGAATAGCTCTTGCCATGAAGTTGATTGAGTTGCTGAAGGAGTGGGGATTGGAAAAGAAAATCTTCTGTCTCACAGTGGACAACGCGTCTTCAAACGATAGCATGCAGAGTATTATGAAGAAACAGTTGCATAAAGATCTGGTTTGTAATGGGGATTTTTTCCATGTAAGATGCTCAGCACATATCTTAAATCTGATTGTTCAGGATGGCCTAGCGGTGATTGGTGGAGCGTTACAGAAAATTAGGGAGAGTGTCAAGTTCGTCAAAGGATCAGAAAGTAGGGAAATAATGTTTCAAAACTGTGTTGAAACATTGAGAATCCAGGGTGATGAACGTTTGGTCTTAGATGTAAGTACACGCTGGAATTCCACTTTTCTTATGCTTTGTAGAGCTATAAAGTTGAAGGATGCACTAGGTAATCTGGCAGATGTAGAAGCTAGTTATACAAGTTTTCCTTCTTATTCTGAGTGGAGGAGAGCAGAAATGATATGTGAGTTTCTAAGGCCATTTTCTGAAATTACAGATTTGATTTCTGGTTCATCATACCCGACTTCAAATTTGTATTTCAATGAAATTTGGAAGATTGAGTGTTGGTTGAGAGCTCATGCTAATGTTAGTGATCCTGTTATTTGTGAAATGGTGAAAAGTATGAAGCTTAAGTTTGATAAATATTGGGAAGAGTACAGTGATATCCTTGCAATTGCTGCTGTTTTTGATCCGAGGCTGAAATTCACCTTCCTAGAATATTGTTTCTCAGTTTTAGATCAGTCTAGTAGTAAGAGAAGATTGGCTCATTTGCGTTCAAAGATATATAAACTTTTTGGAGCTTACAAGAAGAACCAGAGAACCAATGTTAGTGCAACAACTTCACAAGGAGAAACACAAGAAGATGTTCCAGCTGGTTATGGTGTAAGCTATGTTCTAAAGTTATTTCTGATAAGTGTTATGAACTTCTGTTGTTTACTGTGTTTTTTTGCAGGGATTCTATTCTTTTTTTTCTCAGAAAGCTGTTGGTAGCGGAAAATCTGCTCTTGACATATATTTAGATGAACCATTGCTTGATATGGTTGCTTACAAGACATTGAATGTGTTAACATATTGGAGAGAGAACTCAACTCGCTTTAAAGAGTTGGCAACTATGGCTCGTGATGTTCTTAGTATACCCATAACAACAGTTGCTTCAGAATCTTCATTTAGTATCGGTAGTAGAGTCCTTAACAAGTATAGGAGTTGTATTTTACCTACTAATGTCCAAGCTTTAGTTTGTACAAGAAACTGGTTAAAAGGATTTCCAAAAATCAGTAAGTGCTTATGTCTATGTTCTGTTTTATTCAATTGGTTTTTGATATGTATTACAGTTACACTGGAAATAAAATTATTTTCTTTTTAGATGAGTTTGCTGAGGAGAATGAAGAGGAGGAGAAAGAAGAGGAGGAGAAAGAAGAGGAGGAAAAAGAAAAGGAGACTTAAGGTATTATCTTCTTCTTCTTTAAGCATCTAACGTTTTGTATTATCAACTTGTCAACACTATATTGCTGAGAGAAATTTGTCCTTAGAGCTTACTACTTATATTCTAAATTACAAAATGTTTTTTTACTGCTTATATGCTAGAGGGTAGAGCTTACTGCTTATGTACTTAGAGGATAAAGCTTACTGCTTATGTGCTTAGAGGCTAGAGCTTACTGTTTCTGAAAACAATTTGTTACTGTTAAGTGGCTTGAGTGTTGGGTGAATATAACACGTTGTCTCATCTTAGATTTCAAGTCCACTTTGGTCAATATATTCATTATGTATGTGTTTTTTTTTCTTGAGGTTAATTTTTTCTTTTCTTTTTGTTGTAGGCTGCAGACAAGTAGATAAAGCTGGAACATGAAACAAAGTGAATTCATGCCAAAATCAACATTGTATAAATTATCAAAAAGTGTTTCTTAATTTTGCAAAGATAAATCTTTTGAGATTATTACAAATCATATTCATATTTAATTATGGTTGAATTTAAAGATTGTTTCTAATGTTTATTTGCTATAAATATATAAGTTTTTAAATTGAGTTTATAAAAATTGGTTATGAATTAATTTGAGGAATTTTCTAAAAATAACCAATAAATGGGTGGTTTTGGGTTATTACCAATTGGACATGGGTTAAGTTGGGTTTGGGTGTTAATGGGTTTGGGTGATATATGGGTATGGGTGTTTTGGGTCCAGAAAAAATAAATACCCAATTGGACACACCCATTTGGGTGTGGTCCACCCAGTTGACAGCCCTATTCATGCACCTTTGTCACTTGACTCAAAAGAGCACTATAAGGGATTTGATCTGGTTAATTATTTTCCTGAAATGTTTGTTATGGTTAGTTCATGTGATATAAAACGTTTTGGGCTGGAAAAGGTAAAAGAGTTTTGTGTTTCAAGATCCATTTGATAACATGATTAACTCAGGTGTTTGGACCAGATAAGTTTTCTAATCAAAAACGTTTTCATTGTGGTAATAACATCAATTTATGTCTTGTTATGAGTCTTGAGCATCTTATGGAACATGATAAAAGCCGTGAGCATCCTGAAAAAAAAAATAGAACTTGTTTTGAAGCAACCTGATTTATGTGTTAGAAAATTATTTTGTTATGAGCTTTGCCAAGCATGAACTGATCACTAGTAATTTGTTTGCATCCACATGTGCCTGGAAAGAGTTTATGGAAAGAAAGTCGCTTGAATCAAAACCACTTAGAGCTGATATCGAGTTGAATTTCAATTCTAAGTTGGAAATTGCTCGTTTATGTCCTAAAGCTAATAGACATTTGCTTAACTTGAGATCTTTCTTTGATATTAGTGTATTTTCTTTCCTTGATAACATTCTGGTTTATAATACTTTGTTTAATAAACATGCTGATCCTTTGCTAAATGTTTCTCAGTTTCTTAAACTTTTGTGTTCTGAATCTGAGAAATTTGTGTAGGCTTTGAAGTTGTTCTTTAAGAACTTTGTTATTTCGTGCCTTAGAAACATCCTGGCCTACAATACCTATTTTGATAGGCGTTTTGAAAGTCAGAAACCAGTGCAACATGTTCTAAGGAAGAAAAACTTGGGTTTTGATCAAAGTAAACTAGTATTGCACTTACTAGATCTCTAGGCTGTGTTTTGAGTGTCCAGGATCATCAGGATGAGTCTTAAACGAGTGCAAGGAACAAGAGAAAGCACAAAGCTTATCATCCTAGGATTTGGAGATGGAAGTACTTGAGGGAAATGGCCTCAACACTCCAAGGAAGTTTCATTCTAAAACTTTTCTTTTTTTGTTACTTACATGTTTTTGTGCTTGGACCATTGTCTAGTATCTAACCTTTTTCCTTTTGATGTAGAAGATACAGATTTGAGGAAAAATATTTTTAAAGGAGGAGAGGATGATGTGACCTTGCCCGAGCCAGCTGAATATCCAACAAAGGACAAGCCATGATGGATGAAAGACGAGCATATTGAGCTAAACCCAAATGGTGAGGCTGGGGAAGAACTGATACAGAGTGTGGACGAGCTTAAACCAACTGAAGTGAGTGTGATTGAGATAAAACCAGTTGATATAACTGAGGTAGAGCTGAAACCAGCTGAAGTAAGTGTGATTGAGATGAATGAGCTAAGTGACACTATCTTGGAGCTGGATGAGGTGAGTGAGCTAAGTGACACTACTTTGGAGCTAGATGAGCTGAGTGAGTTGAACTTCGAGCAGGACGAGCTAAATCATCTGAGTGACACTACACTAGGATGATCTGATCTGAATGGGAGTGACACTGGAGCTGACATGGACCAAGCTGTACAAGTGATTTTCGACCCAAAAAAAAAGCAGATGGATCAGATTTGTTTCTCTTAGCCCAAAAGAAGTTCAAAACCAAAGTTAAGGATCCCTTATCTCTTTCTGATGGATCATCCATGAAATTTAAGTCCAAAAAACCATTTGAACGTGTTTTGGATAAAGTGGCCCAAGAAGAAATGTTGTAGCCCAAGGAGAGATCATAACAACTTCATTATGGGTTTGTTTCATGCCATTTTCGACCAGACCCTTTACCAGATTGTTTCTGACCCATTTCACCAAGAGAATACCCAACAAGAGTAAAGAAACCAGTCAAGGTCATGGGAAAGCAAGGGTCATTCAAAAGAGACTCAATTCTGGTTAAGCCTTGCTTAGTTTTTAGTTGCTTTCTTTTCTGCTTTCTATGTTCCTAGTTTTCTACATAATTTCTAAGCTTTCTACATTATTGTAAGACTATATATAGGCTATGCATGACCTGAATAAAACAATTCATTATTTTATCAAAAACCTTTCTAAAGATTGTGAATCCCTTGTTCATCATCTGAACATTGATCGCCAAAAGAGTTCATTCTCCAAGTGCACTTGTTTTTGATCGGAATCAAAGTTCATTCTCTTGATCACAAACGCATCTACACAAGTGTTTGATTCTTCCATCAATCAACACTGAAGATCACCCTCCACTTCGACTTCAATCCATTGAACCATCATGATTCTCCATCGATCTAACTATCCCTTATCCGGAAACAAGCAGAATACAAATCAAACCAGTCGATCATCCTTCAAGGATCAGGGGAAAAATGAATCCAAATCAATCAAGGATTCATCAGTTATGGCAGAGAAGCTAAGCCTGAAAGTTTAGCATTCTAGTGATTCATTCACCTTTGTAGATGCTCCAAAGTGAATTCAGGAGGGATAGCCAAAGACGTTGCAACGTCTTAGTCACAGTAAACTTCCATGTGATGGACATAAAGATTGATTGGAACTCTTCCTTACTTGTTGGAAGAGCATTCATGGAAACAGTGGGAGCTATCTGCGACATGAAGACAAACAAGTTGTATTTATCCTTGATTGATCCATACAACTTTTATGAACATGTTAAAGTCAATAACAAGGTTACTCAGATAGAATTGGGTAATGATCCCTGTTTGATTGCTACATGCTTCTGCAAATACGATCAAGACAAAGACCTGCGGACACAACATCGATCGACACCCAACCCTTTGTGTCTGTCAACGGTAGTTACGACCCGAACCTGGACGAAACCAATCCTTCAGCATCGATCAATACTTAACCTCAAACATCTGTAGATGGTTATGACATAGATAAGAACGACGAAGACGTTCAGGAAGACATCGTCTACATTGGGCAGCAATACCGTGAGATTATGCCATACACTAATAACCCATAATACGATAGTTCTTACATTGAAGAAGAAGCAGTCGAGTACCATGCTTTTGCACTAGAAGAGGCTGGAAATTTCAGAGGATCCTATGAAACCTTGAATGCAGCATCGATCGAAGGAGGTTCCGTCCCATCGACGGCGACAATCCGACAAGATAAGATGACGAATATGGCTACCTCAGACCAGAAAAGTTTTGAATTATAAGGGACCCAAATGGATATGCATGAGAAATGTATGGAAGGATTCTCAACATATCCAAGGATGATATCGCAGACATACTGGCTATGGCCAATGGATCAGGGAATCTCTTCAGAAAACAAACATCGATTGGAACAATCAGTTTAGAGTTGACCGACAGCAACACTTGGCCATCGATCGACAAGTGATATAGTCTATTTATTACCAGTTTTAGGCCATGTTATAGGCTCTATTTAGGGTCTATTATGTGTGTCTAGGCTATGTTTTGGAGTATTTACATGTTATATACTCTATTTAGGGTCTATTATGTGTGTCTAGGCTATGTTTTGGAGCTTTTGGAACATTTAAAGGAGAAGAATCCGTAGCTGATCAATCAAGGAGTTGAAGTACAAGACAGTCGTCGATCGACAACACAACCTTGTCTTCGATCGACGACACAACCTTGGCATCGACCAATGTTAAAAGACCAAGTTCGATCGATGTTGCACACTTGCCCTCAATCGACGTCCAAATCGCAGGCAGTCGATTCAAAGCCCAAGTTAAAGACAAATGACAAAAATGCCAAGGACGCGTTTTGACCTAAGTTTTACGGATTTATATTTATGCCTTATGCATTGAGGTGAAGAGAGGTGCATGTGTGCATGAAGTTCAGAGTTTTGTGCACAAGAAGTTTTAGTTTTCTATTATAGTTATAGGGTTTTTAGGAGAGAAGACTTATAACTCCTTAGGGAGATTTGTATTGGAACCCCAATATTATATCTATGCATTATATTTAAACCATTGTCCTTAATTATGTTTGAGTAGTTATCAACTAGATTTAGGTTTAAATGACAGCAATCATGTATTAGCCGAAAAGAGGATTGTTAAGTTAAGTTTATATTCATCAATTGAGTTGTGCTTCATGCTTGCATTCTAGAGTAGCTAACTAGGATCTTGAAAGTTGGACATGGACGACTACAAGAGTAGTTTATGTGCCAGAATATACTCCAACTAGGCTGTTAGGTGAATGTGAGAGCTGGTCTAATAAGTCCGGTGGACTTATCAAATCTCGTTCACACTTCCTTCTGATTTCACCGTCGATAGACATCAGGCTTTAGCCGTCGATCGATGGTCTTTCCTTTTTCTCGCACACGAGAGTTGGAGTTAAAAGGGTCAGAATAGTTAATATCTGAGTTCTAGAATATTTACATTTTCGTGCTTCCTATTCCCTATAATCCATCAGGCTTGAAACCCTAGATCTAGTATACTTACATTTACATCTAGTTAGTTTATTAGCATTCTTTCATATTTGCATTATTAGCATATTCCCATATTTGTATTATCAACATATTTCCATATTGCATCCCTACTTCTTGATAAGAAATATTTCCTTAATTAATTGTTCACCACTAATATATATATTCACCTAGCTTATTCTTTAGAAATAAAAAATCTATTGTGTGTCATTGCTCTCTATGGATTCGATCCCTAAGTATTGCACATGATCTCTTTGGGCAAGAGTATTATTTGTGTTAATATTAGAGTTAATTTGATAGTTAATTGTTTAGGATATTTATACCCAGCTAGAACAATAAAACATCAGCCGTCAAATTTGGCGCCATTGCTGGGGAGCATTGATCGCCATTAGATTTAATTTCTAGGATTTAGTCTAAGTTTGTTACTAATTTTCAAGTTACTAATTTTTCTTTTCCTTTGTTTTTCAGGTACATGCAAAGACTCACCAGGAGAAATAAAGGACAAGAACTACTATTCTTTGACCCTGACAAACTCGAACGTACGATCCGCAAAGAAAGACGACAAGCATTGATCGACAGCACCTATATAGTGTCAACTGACACTTCTTTACAGACAACATCAACCGACATCAGAACTCGAGCATCGACCAACACTGATCACATAGAACCGATCTACAACAACTTACCCGCATCGATTGACAGAAGCAGACAAGTTCAGATGGTTGTGACTTTAATATTGACTCGGGATGAGAATGGAAACTTGCATGACCTTGACGGTCATCTGCGTAATGCAGCAGGTCAAAAGATAGACGATTAGGGGACTATAATCCTTGATACAGAAGCAGACGCTGTAGCAGCTGAACCTGAAGCTATTGCCCAAGCTGCTCAGAGAACACTGGCTGACTACAACCGTCCAGACCAGTTCTACGCCAAAAGATCCGCCATTCATCCTCCAGATTTTCAGAGAAACGATTTTGAAATCAAGCTCGCTTTCTTAGAACTTGTAGCACAAACACCTTACCATGGGTTGCGACATGAGCACCCTATGGATCATCTATAGTGATTTGAGGATCTAGTGACTGTTATCAAAGCCAATGGAGTCCCTGAAGACTATCGCTTTTGTAAGCTTTTCAAGTACTCACTTGTTGGAGAAGCTTCATATTGGATTAAGCAGTTACCACCAGGATCCCCGTCATCCTAGACTGACATCAAGAACGCTTTCTTGCGTAATTTTTTGATGACGCAAGAGCAGAAGATCTGAGGAGCAAGATTGCTCCTTTTTCACAAGACCCTTCAGAATCTTTCAGAAACTCTTGGACCAGATTCAAATCATACTAGAGAGATTTTCCACATCACGGGTTAAATGAAGTGCAACTTCTCAGCACTTTCTTTAGAGGTATTGGATTACAGTATCAGATGGCTTTGGACATAGCTAGTCAAGGACATTTTAGCACTCTGAAAAAGCTACAAGATTGATTGAGAATATGGCATCCAGCAGCAGCATCAAGAACACATACTTTGAAAGGAAGATACCAACTCCAACTATGAGTAAGGATCAGATTGAAGAGGTCAAGGCCAAATTGGATAGTGTTCCAAAATTACTCAGGAAACAAGTCACTTTTGCTGAAGTAGAAGCAATAGAATTTGGAGATGATGGGATTGGAGAAGGAGATGTGAACTACATTGATGAGAATGGTTTCCAGAGACAAGAGAATCAAGGTTTCAACAGGAATTCCTATGGGAATGGTCAAAGGATTAGCTTTAATCAGGGTTCACAGCAAAAGCCCTTCAACAACAACATGACTTATGGAGCTTCCTACTACCAGAATCCTCCTCCAGAGACCTAGGAAAGCAAGATTGAAGCAATGGTTGACAAAGTTTTAGAGGGACAACAAAAGAGGACTGTGGTTTTCAATGGAAAGATAAATGGGTTGTACCTCAACCTCAACACCAAGTTCAAAAATCTCAACACCCATGTGGAGAAGCTGGAGAATCCGGTGCTGCAAACAAGTGAAACCATTAGGAGGCATGAGAGCCTGATCAAGGAGAAAATAGAGGCTGGACAGAAGCGCTACATCAATGCATTGATTGGCGATGATTTTTGGCAGGAAGTTAAGAGGGAAAAGCTCCAAGAAGAAGATTTTCGTGTGGAAAGTTCCATGCCATTCGGCAATTCGCATTGGTGTTGATCGACACCAAGAAATGAGCATTGATCGACAACGATTCCTGCAGTATCAAAAGCTTCGTGTGAATCAACTAACGTCGATTGTCACTGTCACGAGATGATCGACCAATAGAGAGATAGATATATTGATCGACAATGCGACCTGAGCATTAATCGACAGTAGTCGGTTCGACTGCCAAGTATCATTGCGAATTAGATTATGCGTCTAACCATAAAGGTTTTAGAACAGAATATTGACATGTCTGAAGCTATGGATCTTGATAGAGAAGATGAGGGACACTCTAAGAGGAAGCAAAATATCCCCAAACATCAACGCATTGAAGCCAATGAAAAAGAGATGGATAGCTTTGTTAAAAGAGTTTTCAAAATTCCTTTAGATACTCCTTTTGATGAAGCTTATTATACTCACATGTTGTGGATGTATTTCAGGGAAACAAAGGAGACAGAAGATGATATAGAGATCATGTTCAATCATCTCAGAGAGAAGATGAAACATAGGACTTGTCTGAAGAAGAAAAGTGATCGTGGGAAATTTTTGGTTCCATGCTTAATCAAGGGCAACGAATACCCCAATGCCCTCTGTGATATTGGATCATCAATGAGCATTATGCCAAAAACTATGGCAGAGGAGCTGAACCTGAAAGTGGAACCCTCCAATGATACTTTCAAATATGTTGATTGCTCAAAATTGAACCCAAGAGGGATGGTAAAAGATGTTCCAGTACAGATTAACAACACCCTAGTCCTAGTAGACTTCCACGTGATGGATATCATGATAGATTGGAACTCTTCACTACTACTTTGGAGAGCATTCATGGCTACCGTGGGAGCTATCTACTATGAAATTAAACAGGTTCTATCTATCTCTAATTGATCAAAATATTTCTATGAACATGTCAAGAATAAGAGCACGGCTACTCTGATTGAATTGTGTAAAGATGCAGAACTTGTTGCCACATGCTTTGTCGATTATGAGTTCAATGAAGAGTCGGAAGATGGAGCATGGATCGATACCCAACCCAGACAATCGATCGGCGCGTTTGCAGTTCACCAATAGGTCGACACCCACCCTTCGTTATCGATTGACAACCCTACTCCAGAATCGATCAACAACTGCCACGCAGATGGTGGTTACAACCCATCATACCTCGAGTACGACAATGATTACAGAGAAGAAGAGATAATCGAGTATCGTGGTATTGCTATGGAAGTGGCTGGTGTTTATCAAATTTCCCATCGACTTGGGAAATCGACATCGATCGACGGTAACCTTACACCATATTCAGTTGTAGAACGCAAGAAGAAATATGGTTATCAACAACCAGATGAGTCCGGTATCCTAAGAGTTCCAGACGGTCACGCAAGAGCTATGGATGGCAGACTACTAAATGTCACGAGGGAAGATGTAGCGAATATACTTTCCATGGCTAATGGAGCTGGAAACCTTCTCAGGCAACATTTTGGTTATCGAGCATCGATCGACGGTCACCATACACCATCGATCGACATACGTCTGGCATGCCGAGGATACGATGAAGCTTACGAAGGCTACGACAAAGATTACAGAGAGGAAGAGCCGATTGAATATCGCAGCCTAGCATCAGAAGACATTGGTTGGATGATAAACGTGACAGTGGATAATCGAGAATCAATCGACGGTAACTCCTGGCCATCGAACGACATCAAACACGAAACTAGAACAAAAACTTGGAGCAGAAGATACATATATTGGTCATCTTAGACCGGATAAGTTCGGAATTTTCAGATACCCAGAGGGACGTGCACGGGTTCTTTATGGCATAATCCTACATATATCTAAGGAGGATGTAGCAGATTCCCTTATTATGGGTAATTGATCGGGTAATTTATTTGGACAACATCAGAAGAACGAGATGATATGTTATGTTCCATACACTTCCAAGCATCCTAGATCGATCGACAACATCCATCAGGCATCGATTGACAACACCTTTCCGGAGGTACACAAATTTCGTCTTGCCAATGCTTACAATTCTCCACAATCGATCGATTGGATCAACCCACTATCGATCGACTCGCGTTTCGAGCAAGGTACAAGAGCTTTTGATGCTAAGGGAAAAAGACTTTTCCATTCGGAAATGAAAGATGAGTATGGCATCTACAGAGATGAGAATGGTAATGCATGAGCTACAAACGGAAGAGTAGTGAATGTGCAAGCTGAAGACACCAGAGCAGTTTTAGGGAGAGCTAATATGTTTGAACAGAGGTACATATGTTTACCAGAACATGCAGCAAAGATCGCTATGTCTATGAAAAAATCAAAGGACATACACCAGAGCAGAGATCTATGATATTGTGCATGAGATCTACAAAGCTCAAGAGATGTCACTAGATGATTTCTACAAGAGTTTGGATGATGACTACTATCCTATAGACAACTGCCTCACCGGTTTGACTACACGCATGGATGAGATGAAGCAAGATTTGGATACTGTTCAGAGACAACATGTGATTGGGGCATACGGACTGGCATCGATCGACGGCATCATTAAGCCATCGATCAACACTGAAGCCAACAGACAGAAGACCACAAAAGAAATACAATCGGAAAATAAGTTCGATGAGATTGCTTTTCTTTAGAGCCTGATGAAGGAAGATATTTCTCAGCAATTGGATGTATATTAGAAACTACAGCTGCCAGACTTAGAATGCTACATCGCAGTATTGAGAACCTACAAAGGAGAATGCATTTAATGGAGGTTCCTAGAGAGGTTATAAGGAATGAGAAAACCAGAAGAGATGAGGCAACGTGGAGCTTCATTGGTACATGGTTTCAGAAGAGCAAAGAAGATGTAGATATTTGTTTTCCAAGTGTTGATCCACCTCCATAATAGTCAAAAAGTTCACAACGTCGAGCTTAAGACTACAACCAACTGATGAGTAGGAGTCAACCCACTGTTTAGTAAGTCTTTATTTTGTTTTCAATTATACTACTATTTATTTCAAGTTTTACTTTGTTTTGTAGACTGTTTGAGTTCACCATCGATCGACACCATAGAGGCACCATCAGTCGACAATGGAACGCGACCATCAATCGACCCCTCATGCCTACCATCGATCGACACTCTCTTCCAGAGAGAGGTATCGAGTTTTCTATTTAAGTTGTTTACTTATGATTTAATTTTTCCTAACCAATCCGGGACAGATTACACTGGGGACAGTGTAATTTAAGTTTGGAAGAGGTTCGTTTATGCTATTTGATTTTTTAGCCTTATTTATATTTATATATATATATATATATATATATAAGTTTTTCAAGAAGTTTTATTGAGTCAAGAAGGGGACTATGATTCAAGACTTATTATTGACTAACCACACTTTAGAACCATTCTTAGAAGGTTGTTTACAGAGATTACTAAAGATACCAAAGTGGATCATCCTGCCACTATATCACACTTGCTTAGAAATTTAAAGGAACCGAATCTGATTTCCAACACTAATCCTGACATTATTTGCTTGCTTTGGGGCTTGGTATACACTGGATCAGATTCCTTCTGCAAGTCTGTTGGTACAAGTAACTGCACCTTTGGTTCCTTTCTCTCCCTTTAGCATCTACCTAAAACCTTAAAAGATTGAGATGACTTCCCGAGATGCAGAGGGGTAGGTACATTACCGATGACCTTATTCTAATTTGGAGAAACGATCACACATTGTTGGAAGGGAGGGGTAGGTACATTACCGATGACCCCACTATTCGCCTACAATTTTGCTCAAAAAAGAAGAAAATTGAAAATAAGATGGCTAGATGGACTGTATTACCATCATTCTCCATTAAGTTTGAGATCTAAAAAAAGATTCAGAAAGAAAAGGGGGAAGAAAGAAACTAGAGAAGACTTTGTGCCTGGTTTTTCAGATACTTGCAGAGGTAAGAGTCCATGTATCCTTTGATAGATACTCCCAAGGTAAAGCCTTCACTTTTATTTTGTGAAACTAAATGAAATCAGTCGAGGGGTGATTCAGACTAGTGTTTGCTGAGTTGTTGGTAGAATGGATCTGGTTGCTATACTAGGATAGGGTATATAAAGTTTCTCTGTGATTGACTTGATAGGATGTGGTTGCAACAAAGTAGGGTGACACTGATACTTAGACATTATGTGAGTCTCCGCTTTTCAAAACCACTTTCACATACTTGTTTTGCTTGAGGACAAGCAAAAGGTTAAGTCTGGGGGAGTTGATATAGCCTATTCATTACCAGTTTTAGGCCTTGTCATATGCTCTATTTAGGGTCTATTATGTGTGTCTAGACTATGTTTTGGAGTATTTATAGGTCCAAGAATATTTTGGAGATATATGGAGATACTTGGAGCTTTTGGAACATTTAGAGGAGAAGAATCCGTAGATGATCATTCAAGGAGTCGAAGTACAAGACAATCGTTAATCAACGACACAATCTTGGTGTAGACCGATGTTAAAAGACCAAGGTCGATCGATGATGCACACTTGCCATCGATCGGCATCCCAATCGCAAACAGCCAATTCAAATCCCTAGTTAGAGACAATGACGAAAATGCCATGGACGAGTTTTGACCTAAGTTTTAGGGTTTTATATTTATGCATTATGTATTGAGGTGAAGAGAGGTGCATGTGTGCATGAAGTGCAGAGTTTTGTGCACAAAGAGTTTTAGTTTTCTATTATAGTTACTAGGTAAGAAACCCGTGCGATGTCGCACGGAAACTCTTTTTGTAAAAAATAAATATAACATATTTTATATATTCTTTTAAGTAAATACATGTATTACAAACTAAAGCTATATTGCAGTTATATTTTATATTGATAATATTAAAAATCTATATTTTATTTATAGAATAGTAAACAAATATATCAACACCAAATAAGATATATGCTAATAACTTATTAAATTTATAATGTAATTATAAAGTTAAAAGATCTTGTTTGATAATATATTCATGATCTTGTTTGGTAAAAGAATTTCGTGTTTATATATGTTTTTTCAAGATCTTTGATGATCGTTTTGAAAATAGATCTCTTACTATTCCTACGACTTACTTGTTCTAGTTATTAATTTGCAATACCTATAACTTCTATATAGAGAGTTGATGGTTATAATGGTTAACAACCAAACATTGCAATTGTTAACTAAGAATTATAATAATTAACCCCCAAAATTACAATATTTCATCACTAAAGTCTAACATTACCAATAGTCGCAAAGATTAGCACTAAAAATTACAATGATTCATCATTAAAATCTACCATTATCAGTAGATGTAATAGTTTATCATAGTTGTCATGGTTTATCACCAAAGAATATCATTACCAAGAATTACAATGATTATAAATATATGATATTATAAAAATAACTAAATTACCTTAATATTTTTATGCAATATTTAGGATAAAAGACACATCCTTAAACATGTTGATAATACTTTGCAAATCTATGCTATTTAAAAAAAAAGACACATCCTTAGAGATTTTTTTAACCTTTTAAAATCAGTTCATTTTTAAGATAAAAGGATGCATCTTTATGAAAAGACATATCCTTCAACAATTGACAACCTCTTAAAAACTAATGCAATGTGTAGGATGAAAAACACATCCTTTCACATTTTATTTTTATTTCTATTACTAAGGTGGAATCACATAAATTAATCTTTCGGAAAGCAGTGATTTATAAAAACACATAGTTATAATTAGGAGTGATTCTTTATAAATGAAAAAAAAAATGATAAACTGCATTTATATTCATATATGTTCCTTGAAGACATGACTCATGTCATATATATATATATATATATATATATATATATATATTCATACACTTAGATTATATAAGAAAAAAATCATCAAGGCATATTAGTTAACATATGAATTATATTTGGTGAAATTTGCTAACAAAAATATTCTTAGTGCATCGTTATATATATATATATATATATAATTTTAGTGGATTTTTATCAAATCAAAACCACACAATTTGCCAGTTTAGTGTCTCTTCAATGCATGTACAAAAATATAAAGTTTTGAATATTTCTGTAGTTGTATGATTTAAAAGAAGAAAATTTTAAAATATATATTTAAAGATTATTAAAAAAATTATTTTCAAATTAACTCTGCAAGAAAAAAAACGAAATTGTAAAATAACTCTCTGTCCCAAAAACTCCCTTCCCTCTTTTCGTAATCGCTTCCATTCACGTACATCTTTGCCCGTGTCCGGCTTACCCGGGTTTCTTTGTCAAATTTCTAACCCAGATTATCACAATAACAGTGTTCGTTGCCGTTACTCCTACCACTTATTTTCATTTGTATTGACGATTGGAAAAAAAGATGTGGGTGTGTTATGATAATGTTGTCATTGGAGGAAAGGGCATGCATGCTTTTCCACATGATGGCAAGATCATGTTCAAATTGGTTTCAATTTTTTTTTTCACGGGGGTTGCATAACGACATGGAAGGAGACTCACACTATGATCAATTGGTGTATTATAATATGTCTTCTTAATTCTTTGTCAAAAAAATGTTTTCTTAATACAAAGTCGCGTGTTTTTTTCCTAAAAAATATGTTGGTTACTGCTGATTGGTGTCGGTTCAAATATGTAACCTCTTGTTCTCTATCTAGTAGACTTTCTTTCCACGACATATCAAAAAAAAAAACAATACATGATGAAAAATCTCTAATAACATTACACAGCATCTGGAGGGAACGAAATCTCGTCGTCATGGTGAGATGCCACAACACGAGAACAGTCTCATAAAGTAAGACTATCCGCATCAGATTACTATCAGTAGAAAGGCTTGGCCAAATGTACTTGAAAGAGGCTTTAGTTGCTTGGTTTGGGGCACGTGATCAGACATGAAGATAACCAGGTCACATTGATTGTTTTAGATTCTTTTATTTGATTATTATAAAAATCAAAAACTGACACACCTGATGCATAAATGTTTTTTTGTTTAAATAAATTTTACATTCATTCGAAAAAAAGAAAAATCTTTAATAACAGTTCTGTTTTTGTTTTCTTTTGTCTTTTTAGTTCCGAAATATCATGCAGTTTTATTATTTTATTTATATAATTAAACTAATAAATTGTGTATCTAAATCTTAAGAAATTACAGTTAAATGAAAAGAAAGTTAACAAAACAACTCTCATAAAATTAGTAAATTAGAGAAAATGGAGATAATAATTAAGTGAGAAAAAAACTGAAAATAAAAAACTTAATTTGTTGGAATTCCATGTTTTTAGTAAACTCTTTTTAATATCAATTTAACAATTGTAATGGGTTTTATAACTTTGCAGTGAATTAATAACATGATTGATAAATTACCAATTAATATGGTGTATCCCAAAGTGATGCTTTTCATTGTATTTTGCCACTCTTCATAGGCTTCTAATAAATCTTTTGCAACACATGCATTTAAAAAAAAACTATAAATTTTACTGTCAAATTATCTTAATAATTTTACTGTCATATTATCTTAATAATTGTTAGAGTCGTTAACATAGTTTACTGGCATTTAATAGTTAAAGAGTTTTCTTTAAAGGATATTTTGATCCTTGTGAAACTTTGGATTATAAAAATACTTTTGTAAGATAAAACAACTAATTTTTGTTTTCTTTTAGATTAAAATAAAAGAGATACAACAAAAATTTCAAAGTTTATATGTTTTTCTCCAAAGATCATTTTTGACCCTTTGTAGGAGTGAATCTCTCACGTTCTTTATAGATTTCTTTATTTGTTTTATTTTTTCTATTGCTCCCGACTATTATATATATAAGGACTGATAAGAGATATAATGAGTTAAAGAAGAAAAGAAGACGTCTTTTGGTGAAAGAGATTGATGACTTCAGATCTTATAAGAGATAGAAAATCTTGTGTTAGATTACAAATAATTGATAAACTCAATCATTAGCTTTGAATTTTATTTTATTTATAAAATAGTGATTACTTCATCTGGAAACAATAAATTGAATTTTCTATTATATATATATATATATATATATATATATATATATATATATATATATATATATTAATATTATATAGGTTTATAACGAAATACATAAATTCATAAAATAAATGAGGTTTTAAAATGGTTAATGTGCTTTTTTTTGTTAATCTGATCTAATAGAAAACGAACAAGAAGAACAAAGGGAATGTTTACGTACCCCATTCATAACAAAAAAAAATTGTTCCATACACATGCATATGATATAGGAGAGACTTTTACATGCATGCATCTATTTTTCATAGCATCCATGAATTCAACAAAGAGAAAAGCAGAGAGAGGGATAGTAAAAAGCAAAGAGAAAATGATTTGGACGTACGTAGGTTTCCTTTGGGAAGATATGGTTATGTGTGTTTGCTTTAACTTTATGATCAGCGAGATTCATAACAGGGGAGGAGACAACTCCTTGATCACGTCATGTGTGAATGTGTGTTACGTCGAGCATTAGATTTTTTGTGTACAAAATTTTGACTCAAGATTGTTTAAATAGAATTGAAAAGGTACTAATGGTAACAACATTTTAAAAAATAAAACAGTTAGAAATGAATAGGTATATATAACAATGCATAGAAAATTGAAACCCTGGAGCTTTACAACGAATAGAATTGAAAATGTACGAGTAGTAAAGTATGCAAGTTTTTTAAAGTTAAGAGGTTAGATACAAATTTGTCCAAAAAGAGTAGTTAGATAAAAATAAAAAGATGCAACTTTTGGTGACATTTTTCACAACCTCGCATAATGGAAAACACACATCTTTTGGGATTTCTATTATTATTACACAGTCTTTTATAATCACTTGCATGTGAAAAAACGGATATCAAAACTGATCACGTTTTTTATTGTTTAAAACACAATATGAAAAGTCATGGTTTTTTAGAGTATATGTAGTTATTTTAAAAGGTATTTCTATAATATATTTTGAAGAGACATAACAATACATAATCTACCTTAATTTATTGTAAAATTATACTTATATGATGAAATACACGTCAAAATATAACTTTTCAACAAATGAAATCAGTTATATAACTAATAATTTATGCCCTTTTATAACTATTAATTTTAACTACTTTTTAAAATTCTCTAATAGTTACATGCTGAAAAAAATAATTTAATCTCTATTTTTTTATGAAAAGACACAATCTTTAAAAAAAATCAATTATAAATCAAAAGACACCATGAACAATAATGAACGAAAATATATAATAAATAGTTATAAACAAAATTATAATGAAAAGTCATGTCTGTAGAAATTAATCTTTTTCTCTTCACTATTTTATTTTAGATTAGTGAAAATTTTACTTTCAGAAACACAGGAACATAAACTATTCATAGATTTTCAAAAACTTAAATAAATAGTCACAACTTTTCAATTAATAGGTAGTTATTTTAAAATGATACCTTAACAATATTTTTCAATAGACACATCTTCTCAAAAAGAAATATATGAATAGTCACATCTTTTCAAATTATAAATAATTATTTAAAATAATAGTTTTACAAATTATTTTGAATAGACATATCTTTTCACAATATATTTTGAATGGACACATCATTTCGGAAAAAACCTAAATAAATAGTCACAACTTTTCAATTAATAGGTAGTTATTTTAAAATGACACCTTTACAATATTTTTTCAATAGACACATCTTTTCAAAAACAAATATATGAATAGTCACATTTTTCAAATTATAAATAATTATTTAAATAGTATTTTTATAAATTATTTTGAATAGACACATCTTTTCATAATATATTTTTAATGGATACATCATTTTAGAAAAAAACCTAAATGAATAGTCACAACTTTTTTATTAATAGGTAGTTATTTTAAAATGACACATTTACAATATTTTTTCAATAGACACATCTTTTCAAAAACAAATATATGAATAGTCACATCTTTTCAAATTATAAATAATTATTTAAAATAGTATTTTTATAAATTATTTTGAATAGACACATCTTTTCACAATATATTTTGAATGGACATATCATTTCGGAAAAAATATTATTCTAAAAAGACACAATATTTGTAGTGAGGGTTCACAACCTTTGGAATTAATTGGGATTGCTATTATTAGTAGATAGGTTTTTAGGGGATATGATTCATAACTCCTTAGGGAGATTTGTATTGGAACCCCAATATTCTATCTATGCATTATATTCAGACTATTGTCATTTCTTTAATTTTGTCTGAATAGTTGTCAAACTAGATTTAGGGTTGAAAGACATCAATAATGGATTAGTCCAAAAGTAGTTTGCTAAGTTAAGTTAATATCCATCAATTGAGTTGTGCTTCATGCTTGCATTCTAGAGTAGCTAAATAGGATCTCGAAAGTAGAACATGGACGACTACGAGAGTAGGTTCTGTACTAGAATATACTCCATTGAATTAGGCTATTAGGCGCATGCGAGAGCTGGTCTAATAAGGCTGGTGGACTTATAAAATCTCGTTCACACTTCCTTCTTATTTCATTGTCGATCGACATCAGGCCTTAGACGTCGATCGATGGTCTTTTCTTTTGCTCGCATACAAAAGTTGGAGTTAAAAGGGTCAGAATAGTTTATATTTGAGTTCTAGAATATTTACATTTTCGTGCTTCCTATTCCCTGTAATCCATGAGGCTTGAAACCCTAGTTCTAGTATACTTACATTTGCATCTAGTTAATTTATTAGCATATTTGCATTATTAGCATATTTCCATATTTGCATTATCAGCATATTTCCATATTGCATCTCCACTTCTTGATAAAGAATATTTTCTTAATTAATTGTTCACCACTAATATATATATTCACCTAGCTTAGTCTTTAGAAATAATAAATTTATTGTGTGACATTGCTCTCTGTGGATTCAATCCCTGAGTACTACACATGATCTCTCTTGGCAAGAGTATTATTTGAGTGTTAAGATTAAGGTTAATTCGATAGTTAATTGCTTAGGATATTTATTCTCTGCTAGAACAATAAAACACCAGACATCAACAGTCACCACCCAGCATCTAGGCAAAGGTTGGTAACATATGAGTTATTACAAGACAAGCTTGATAGAGTTTACCTTTCTCAGGACTTGATGAGGGATACTATCTACCAGAGTTTGGAAGATAATTAAGAGCCCACATATGCCAAACTTAACATGTTGATGAGATGCATTCAAGCACTCAAAGAAAGGATAAGCAGATTGGCGTTTGCTCAAAGGAAGATGGACAACCAGAAAACTAGAGCATATGACGCTGTGAGAGGCTTCATCAGTGCATAGTTTGAGATGAGCAGAGAGTATGTGGATACTTGCTTTCCACATTAGTTTGATGAACCACCTTCCAAGTCTAGAAGTCCAAACCTCGAGCTTAAGACTATAACCACGCGCTGAGTGAGAGGCAACCCACTATTTAGTGAGTTTTATTTTTAGTTACTTAGTTGTTAATTACGTTTTCTTAATTACTTCAGGTTTTCAAAGGAGGAGTAGAAAAGTTCGAAACCACCATCGGTTGACACTCTTTACAGAGTTTGGTAACATCGACTTTCTCTCTACCTTTTACTT
This sequence comes from Moricandia arvensis, assembly GCA_905132765.1. Taxonomy (NCBI): domain Eukaryota; kingdom Viridiplantae; phylum Streptophyta; class Magnoliopsida; order Brassicales; family Brassicaceae; genus Moricandia; species Moricandia arvensis. The sequence continues at coordinate 68,159 of CAJHQP010001452.1, read as the reverse complement.
ATGATTTATTTTTTATTAAACAATCCCGACGGGATATCACTGGGGACAATATTATTTAAGTCTGGGGAGGTTGGCTGATGCTTTTATCTATTTTGAGCTTTTATCTATTAAGTTTTTCAAATAGTTTTTATAGAGTCAAGAGGGAGATTATGATCAGAACTAATTTATTGACTAACCACGCTATAGCACCATTCTTAGACATGTTGATTACAAAGATTACTAGAGATGCCAAAATGGATCATCATGCCATTAGATCACATTTACTAAGAAAGTTTGAAGGAACTAAAGTTGATCTCCAACCTAATATTGACTACTTTGCTTGCTTTTGGGCATGGTATACATCAGATCGGATTCCTTCTGCAAGTTTGTAAAGTACTAGTCTGTGCATTTCTGATTTACCTTCTCTCTCTCTCTCTTCAGGATCTATAGCAGAAAAGATTGAGATGATTTTCTTAGATGCAGAGGGGTAGTTACATTATCGATGACCCCACTATACTAATTCAAAGGAATGATCACACATTGTTGTAAGCGAGCAGTAGGTACATTACCAATGACCCCACTATACGCTTTACACCTTTGTTCAAAAAAAACTCAAAAATGAGATGGCAAGATGGACTTTAGCAGCATCATTGTCCATTGAATTTGAGATCCAAAAAGATTCTGAGAGAGAAGAGGGAAGAAAGGGATCAAGAAAGGTTTTATGCCTATTACATGCAGGTTTGTAGGAGTTCAGTCCATGTCTCCTTTGATCGATAATCCCAAGGTAAAGGCTGCACTTTATTTGAGGTCCGTAGAGGGGTGAGTCAAATTAGTAGTTTTTGAGTTGATGGTAGAATGGATTTGGTTGCTATACTAGGGTAGGGAATATAAAGTTTCTCTTTGATTAGTATTATTCGATGTGGTTACGATATAGTAGGGGTGATAGTTAAGCTTATGTATTATGTGAGTCCCCGCTTTTCAAACATCTTTCACAGACGACCTTTGTTTTACTTGAGGACAAGCAAAAGGTTAAGTCTAGGGGAGTTGATATACCTTGCTATTTACTAGTTTTAGTTCATCATTTGGACCCTATTTGGAGTCTACTATGTATGTCTAGATTGTATTTTAGAGTCTTTTCAAGTCAAGGTACGTTTTGGAGCAAAATGGAGATGGTGGAGCTTGTTAGAGCATTCACAGAAGATATTCAATAGTTTTTCACATTCACCTAAGTTCGAGTCGAAGTCAAGCATGACCATCGATCGATGGAGCATCCTTGATGTCGATCGGCGGCCTACTCACAGAAGTATTGGCCGACTTCAAGCCCAAGTCAAGACAAATTACAAGAATGCCCTCGAATGAGTTTTGACCTAGTTTATAAAGGTCTTGCTATTGTTTAGGCAGAGAGACACAGATTTCATATTACAACTTTTGAGTTTTTTAGTAGTTTAGGGGAGAAAATCTGAACTCCTTCAGAGATTTGTATTGGAACCCCATTATTTATTCTATGCATTATATTATTCACTTTATCATGTTTTCTATGATAATGTCTGAGTAATTCTTTTGTTAGATTTAGGGTTTATGATGGTATTGATGAATTAGTCCCAAAATAGGATTGCTAGGATGAAGAGACATCGGTTTTTAGAATGGTGTTTAATGCTTGTGTTCTAGAGTAGATAACTATAAACATGAACTTAGAACATGGACAACTACGAGACTAGGTTATGTGCCATAATTGATTTCATTAGCTAGGTTGTTAGATACATGCGAGATCTGGTTAACCTAGTGGACGACCTTCCTGTTTGATAACCGTCAATCAACATTCGTCATTAGTCGTCGATCGATGGTCGACTCCTCTGTTCGCATACGAGTTGGAACGAGAGGGGTCAGAGTTTTTGATTAAGATCATTGCATATTAATAATTCTCTGCATCCTATCCACTATAATTCACTTCCCTGAAACCCTAAATCTACCTTTTTCATATTTTAACCAACTTAACTTATTTAGAAAATTTCCTTTTCAGATAAAACCTACAATAAACCTTCTATTTATAGTTGCCTATCTTAACCATTAGAATACAGAAATCTATTGTGTGCCCTCGCTCTCTGTGGATTCAATCCCTCAGTATTACAATTAAACCTCTCTTGGCAAGAATAGTTAATTTGATAGATTGTCTGCTTTAAAATAAACTATAACCCGCACGCTGTCACTGTGTTTGGTAGAAAGCATGATGAGAAGGCTCCTCTAGCGTGTAAATAACACTACGGTTGCTTCCCTTCACCATCAAATTCTGAGTGTGCTTGTCCTTCATAAGTACACCATAACTATCAAACTCGAATGAGCAAGGATAATCCTGAGTACACTTAGAGATAGAGAGAAGCTAGACAAACAAGTACATCTCTAAGAGGCAACTTACCTGAAGTAATGCTTGTTGATCTGGCATGAGTGATTGGAAGAAAGCTGGCATCACCCACTATAACAGAATCATTGCCATTGTAAGGTTGAGACTGTGGAAGATGAACTGGTGAGCTAGTCACATGAGCGGTTGCTCCATAATCAGTATACCACTCGTGTCCACTATGATCTGTGACATCAGCCATCCTTTGTGCAACTAAAGAAGAGGACGACTCTTCATATTGATAGCTATTATTGAACCGATGCCAACACCACAGTGATGGATGTCCTGGTCTGCCACATATCTGACATTGAACGTTATTATTTACATCAGATGAACTTGATGAGAACTGAAAAAATAAGAACAAGAACTTAACAGAAATAGTTACTTCAAACTTTCTTCTTATTAGAAATCATATGAACTCACTTCTATGATTCAATCAGATTTACAAGATTACACACACACGTGCATCTTGACTGACCAATTTCTAATCTCTTCTCTGACTCAACTCAACACACATGTTACTTGATCAGCAAGTTTAGACTTAACCCTAATTTAAGGTCTTACTCTATGTCTCCTTGGTGCCGCTCTATCTCTCTTGGTACCGCTCTATCTCTCTCTCTCTAATCGTATCTCTTTTGTGCTTGTATCGCCGATATATATATCTCTCGTTTGCGCATATCTTGTGTCAATATCTTCTTTCCTTATCGTATCTCGAATCATATCTTCAAAGAATATTCTTCTTGGCACGATTCTCCTTATCGTCCTTAGCTACTTGAGCTTACAATCTCCCTATGTTTGTCTGCATCTTTCACTCCATTCCTATCCTGCGTAAACGAGGAAACGTGCCTACAACCTACAATACTTAGTGAGTCAAGATAATCAGAGGTTAGTCACAGCACGATTAAGAAAATTCAAAGGCACATAAAATAAGCATAACCAGTTCAGAAAAAATACATGATAGAGTCTCAAAAACAGACAAGAAAACAGAAAGTAAAAAACTTTCTCTTCACTCTAACCAGCTCTGCTTCCTGCTCTGAATCTCCCCCTGAATTAGTGAATAGGTAGACAAACATCCGAAGCTCAGGCACGGCGAACCCGACCTCTCCTTGGGCCCTGAAGCTCCCCAATGTTGTGCCTGATGGTGGAGTGAGTACCGATCAGTTTGCCATCCCCGGGAAGACGCGGAATCTCCTTCTGCAAGAAGTTGGGGAGACCTAGCTTCCTGTCGAGACTCATCTCGCGGGTGAGCTCCATCACCTGCTCATACATCAGGGTCCCAAAGTCAATGCCTCAGTGGTGGATGAGAGACCACAATAGCCAAAGACGCTTCTTGATGAAGACGTCAGTGTTGGGTCCTGGAAGCCAGTTGAGTTTGCAGAGACGGTAGAGAATAAGATAAGGAGGGATGAGGGAGGTGAGACTGAAGCATGTCCAACCAATGCATTGATTTCCGGTGAGGGTGCTGATGGGAAGGGTAAGATCTCCGCTTTCCCAGTCAAAAGAACGATCAACGGGAGGGGTGGCGAAGAGCTGATTGATCACCGTGACCTACTATCACCCCGTCAGGGGAGAAGAAAAGATTTACCAGGCACTCTCTTACCACTCTGTCACAGAAGGGTCTCACATGCAACATGGAGTACGTCGATTCTACTCTATCTATCAACCTAAGGGCTTCACTTACTTCCCGTTCCCGGGGATCGAGATTACCTTGGACTATGAACCCCTGGAGGCAGAGATCGCGATAGGCACTTTCTGCGTGCGAGCTCAAAAAGCGATGATCGACGGGTCCCACCCAAGGGCAAACCGGTGAAAACACATCACGTGCACCTCAAGACGCTCTTTGAATGAGAAGTATGAAATGGGAGCGGAACTGTCGTACATGACTCCTCTGATTCCAGCCACCGGAAGATCTTGATGCGAGAATAGAGAGATGAGAGAGTGAAGAGAGGAAGAGTTTGAATCGAGTAAGAAAAGCAAGAGTTTTTTTCTTCGGGGAGGAAACTGAAAAGACTAAGAGGGAGAATGCAGTCACGCAAAGGTCTCGTCAAGGTATTTATACCTAGTAGGGGCGTGGCAGACAACCCCGGTTTTTTCGCAGATCGAGACACGCCATTAACTGCAGCCCATTTCTTTTCTCAAGGACACCTTTTATTTACTCAAGCCCAACTCACCTTTAATCAGCCCAACACTCGTAGATGGATCGGACTCCTTTTGAAAGAAAACGGTGAGTGACCCATTTCCTGATGAACACACGAAGCCCAACCGAATCGAACGAAACTAATAATTGTGAAAAACACTCTACCCCAACTTTGTAAACTAGTATCCACCATGCTTGAATCATTTCATATCCCAGACTTTATACCTCCACTTAGTCAGTCAAAGAACCAGTCACATTGGCCACTGCGTTCCTCAGCCGAGGTGCATTCATGGTCAAACCCAGCGAGACACTCTTCTGTGGACCTAAGTTTTGTCACTCTTGGAGATGAGGATTAATCTGATTTAGAAGATATATAGTCAGAGGAGGAAGTTCAGCAATTCTAGAGCATTTGTTGGAGTATGAAATTTGTTGTTTTTTTTTGTTGTTGATGATGTGTTTCTCAGCTGAGATGCATTCACACCCTCCTGAGGTGCTTTTCCGATCATCCAGACAGCCTGCCCAGTCTGCATCACAAAAACCAGCAAGATTGGTGTTAGTCTCAATTGAGTAGTTCATACCATAATTTAGCGTGCCTCTCACGTATTTAATAATACGCTTAACCACTTGAAGATGTGATGCTTTTGGGTTAGCTTGCTATCTTGCACACAACCCCACACTTAGACATAGATCAGGTCTGCTTGCTGTCAGATACAACAAGCTTCCGATCATGGCTCTGTAGAGTTTTTCATCAACATTGACCCCTTCTTCGTCTTTGCTTAGTTTGATTGTAGTACTCATAGGTTTTTGTGCAGTCTTACTCGTTTCCATATCAAATCTTTTGACCATATTTCGTGCATACGTACTTTGAGACACAAAAATACCACCGTCTGTCTGACGAACTTGGAGACCAAGAAGGTAATTGAGTTCTCCGACCATGCTCATTTGAAACTCTCGAGTCATTTGTTTGACAAACCCATCTATCAGGCTCTGTTTAGTTGCTCCGAAGATGATATCATCAACATAGATCTGTACTATCAGGATGTGTGACTTTTGACATTATATGAATAAGATTTTGTCTACACTTCCTCGTTTGAATCTTGCTTTCAGTAAGAACTGAGTCAGACGTTCGTACCAGGCTCTGGGTGCTTGATTTAATCCATATAACGCCCTTTTTAGTTTATGCATATGGTTCGGATGTTTGGGATCCTCAAACCCTTTTGGTTGCGCCATATATACTTCTTCTTGAAGTACATCATTTAGACACGCACTTTTCATGTCCATCTGGTACAGTTTAATCTTTAGTTTGCATGCAATTCCAAATAGAAGCCTGATAGACTCGAGTCGAGCAACTGGAGCAAAGGTTTCGTCAAAGTCAATTCCTTCTATATGTGAATATCCCTGAGCCACCAGTCGAGACTTATTACGCACAACATTTCCTTCTTCGTTTATCTTGTTCTTGTAGATCCACTTGGTTCCCACTACGTTAACTCCCTCATGTTTTGGAATTAGATCCTAGACATCCAATCTAGCAAACTGTTCGAGCTCTTCATGCATGGAATTGGTGTAGTACTCATCTACAAGAGCTTGCTTGATGTTTTTTGGTTCAAAAGACGACACGAAGCATGCAAGTTTTACCATAGATTTGAAATCAATCTGTTTGTTCCGAGTTCTCCTTCCTTCATTGACTTCTACAATGACATCATTTATATTGTGGGTTCTTTGAACCTGAGATGGGCTGTCTCTTCCTTGGTCACTCCATCTTCATCTACATCCTCGTTTTTACTCTCAGGACATTCCTGAACTTGGTCAGTTGTTGAGTGATCATTACTCTGCTGAATTTCCACTAGTTCCAGTAGTAGACTTTGATGATCATCGAACACTACATTGACTGCATCACCTAGATGAAATTTTCTCTTGTTGTACACTCGATATTCCATGATGTGGTTGAATAGCCGAGGAATATTCCTTCATCACTTCTTGGGTCAAATTTTCCAAGCTGCTCTTTATCGTTTAGAATGTAGCATATGCAACCAAAGACATGAAAGTAACTCAAGTTTGGGAGTTTTCCTTTCCATATCTCGTATGGTATCTTCTTGGTTCCGGGTCTTATATATACTCGATTAATAATATAACATGCAATGTTTACTGCTTCAGCCGAGAATTTTTTTGGTACATTGTTACCGTGGATCATTGCTCTTGCCATTTCTTGAAGTGTTCGATTCTTTCTTTCAACCACCCCATTTTGTTGAGGTGTGTGTGGAGCTGAATACTGGTGTCTGATGCCTTGTTCATGACAAAATCTTTCAAATGCATTATTTTGAAATTCTCCACCATGATCACTTCGAATTTGTGAAATTCAACCATTTTCTGACTTCAGCTGAAAGGCCAATATCTGAAGCTGTTGAGAGCATCTGTTTTTTTTTTCTGATAAACATCACCCATGTATACCTAGAGAAATCGTCAACTAAGACAAAGATATAGTTCTTTCATGCGATGCTCTCCATCTGAACCGGTCCCATGAGATCCATATGAACCAACTCAAGAGTCTGGGTAGTCCTAATGTCTGAGAGCTGTTTATGTTTAACTTTCACTTGCTTCCCTTTGCAGCATGCGTCACATACAAGTTTAGTTGATGTCTCCAGCTTGGGTACAACTCGGACAATACCATTGTTTACTAACTGGCTAAGACTATGAGTGATCATGTGTCCCAGCTTTATGTGCCAAATATCAAGTTGAGATTTTGTGGTGATCATACATTTGTTAAAAGCATTCCACATGTAGCAATTATTGCCTAAGCGAATTCCTTGTAGCTTCACATTTCCTTCTCTGTCTAGGGCTTTGCAATCTACGCTTGTAAATGTCATTGTCATTCCTTCATCGCATAACTGGCTTATGCTGATTAGATTGGCTTTAAGTCCCTCTACTAGGTATACGTTTAGCAACCTAGGTTGTTCAGAGTTCTCAGTGTGACCAACTCCTTGAATTATTCCTTGCTTGCCGTCTCCAAAGGTTACTTTTCCTATCTTGGTAGGGACTACTTCAGTGAGCAGATTCTGATATCCAGTCATATGTCTGGAACATCGGCTGTCAAAATACCAGTCATCTGATTTACCCTCTTCATTTGTCATGTCAGCTACATTAGCAGTTTTCTTCTAATCGATGTTTGAGATGATCACGTTCAGCTTCTTATGCACACCGTAGACGTCACTCTTGGCGATCCAAACTCTTCCATACTTTTGCCTTTCAATGAAACACTTCCCATTCTTCCAGGCTTCATGAATCCGTTTGGACAGGAGAGCACAAATATTTCTTTGATGTTTTGAGATCCCACACACTTGGCACCTTTTTGTGTGTCTGTATTTCTTTTTATGTGACCACCCCTTACTCTTGCATGTAGTCGTTCTAAAGAGTACAAAACTATGGACACTCACTCGCAAACTATTGTGGAAGTCAGCTGATATCTTGGTTAGTGAGTTTTCCATCATCAGCACATTCACTTGAGCTTTGAGTACTGCTTTGTCCCTTAGCAGGCTGAGATTCTCCTTTCATAATGTTGACAACTTGTCGGAGAGTTCCGAGTAGCTGATTTCATCTGTAATTATTTCTGATTCTTCCATGTTCTTCCCAAGATCCCAACCTGTCTTCAATATATAGATATCTCTGAGGTTGATCTACTCTGATACCAATTGAAAAACCAAGAACAAGAACTCAACAGAAATAGTTACTTCAAACTTTCTTCTTATTAGAAATCATTTGAACTCACTTCTATGATTCAATCAGATTTACAAGACTACACACACACGTGCATCTTGATTGACTGATTTCTAATCTCTTCTTTGACTTAAGTCAACACACATGTTACTTGAGCAGCAAGTCTAGACTTAACCCTAATCTAAGGTCTTACTTTATGTCTCCTTGGTGCCGCTCTATCTCTCTCTAAGCGTATCTCTTTTGTGCTTGTATCGCCGATATATATATATATATATATTGTTTGCGCATATCTTGTGCGAATATCTTCTTTCCTTATCGTATCTCGAATCATATCTTCACAGAATATTCTTCTTGGCACGATTCTCCTTATCGTCCCTAGCTGCTTGAGCTTACAAGAACTGCTGTGGAATCCTCTTCCTTTGGATTAGAATGAACCTCTTCCTTGGTTGTTACCAAAACGTCCATAATTGTTGCCTCTGCCATTGTTGTAGTAGTAGTTAGAGTATTGACTGGTTTGAGTTGTATTAAAGACCAAGTGTGACGTTACAGAAGGTTCAACTGTATATCCTTGAAGTCTATCATCATAGCCAACCAGACGAGGTATAACACTATCAAAGCTTAGAACCGGATAACCATCAAGAGAACCTTCAATACTAGTCTTAATGGGTTCATATTCTCTTCCCAAACCATGTAAGGTAGCAAAAAAATAATATTTTCAGTAACTGGATTTCCAACAGATGCTAACTGGTCGCACAAGCTCTTTATCTCCATAAGATACTCGACCATAGGCTTATCATTCTTACAGACAATTTGTAACTTACGTTGAAGCTCAAATAGCTTTGAGGAAGAGACTTGACCAAAGTGAGCCACGAGGATGTTCCAGATATCCTGAGAACTGTTTGCTCCGACAACCAGCGAGAGAGGATCTTTAGAGAATAAGCCAAGCAACTAGGCCTTGATGACTTAATTGTTGGTTAATTGAGTTGGTAACCCGGAAATTGTGAATTATATATTTGAATAATGATGAATCGTCGTGCTTTCCTTAAAAAGTATTTTGACTCTATTCCAAGTCTTGGATTACACGAAATCCCTATGTAAGATAAAACAATCAAAGTCACACTCTTGTTCTATGCTAAGATACAAGAGAAACAAAAAGAGTTTTAGTCCTTATATGTGTCTTTTTAAAGTCTTTGATGATCTTTGAACAATGAATCTTTTATCTTTTACTAACTACTAGTTTCTGATTTTTTCTATCTCATTTCTTAATGCCATCTCCTTATATAGAGAGTGAAGAGTTGCAACCAATAGTTGCAATGATTAAATAAAAGTTGCAAAGGTTAATGAAGAGTTGTAATGTTTAGCAAAAGGTTACAATGGTTAATCACCAAGAAGTGCAAACATCAATATGGTTATTTCCAAAGGTTGCCAATCATTAATAGTTGCAAGCTTTCAATTATATAATTGTAATTGTTCATATATATAATTGTAATTGTTCATATAAACAATTGTCATGGTTCATATAAAGCTTTGGACCATTTCACTTAAATATTAAAGTCTTGCACCCTTTCACTTAAATATATAAAGCCTTGCACCATTTCACTTAAATATATAAGTCTTGCACCATTTCACTTAAATATATAAGTCTTGCACCTTTTCACTTAAATATACAACAATCCTCCCCCATTTAAGTGAAATCATAGATTCATTAAAATAAATAATACATATATCAAACTCATGCATAAATGAAAATGTTCGAAGAATTGAATTTTCATCTTAGTGTATTACACATTTCAAATGTCAAAGAATCAAGATGTCCTACGGATTGAATCAATCCACCCATTTTGGACACATGAAGATAATACACACACGTGTTTCCACACTACTCTAAGTGTTATACTTGACACTATTATAAGCCATGTGTCCCTATCCATTCATGAGCGCATACAAAGCCAAGTTCCAACTTATTGAAGTCGCATCACCTCACACTCATATAGGTAAATACTTTCAGTCATGCACCTGCAAATGCATTTTTCAAAGTATTTATTAAGACTAATATTTCAACCTATCTCTTCTTGATGTCCAAGCACATACCTTGGGATAAAAAAAATGTGCTTTAATCTTTAAGTGTAGGCTTTCCACATTGAATTCAGCCTCTAACGTTGTATTAGAGGGGAATTGGGTATCCCACCACTAAAGATTTTAAATGGAATTTAGACTCATCTCTTTAACCGACTTAATTACTAAGTCCCTAACTAATCTTTCGTCAAATGATCAGCTAAATTTTGTTGAGACCGAACAAACTCTATTGTAATCATCCCGTGAGTGATCAGCTCACGTAGTGCGCTATGTCTAAAACCCAAGTGTCTAGACTTACCATTATACACTTAGCTATAAGCCTTAGCCAAGGTAGCTTGACTATCACAATGGATAGAAATTGGTGATATTGGTTTCGGCCACAATGGAATCTCGTACGCTAAGTTTCTTAGCCATTCTGCCTCTTTACCAGCATCTGCTAATGCTACGAATTTCGACTCCATAGTCGAACTTGTAATGCAAGTTTGCTTCTTAGAAGCCCATGAAATGACACCTCCCCCCAAGAAAAAACACCCAACCACTTGTAGAAGAATGATCTTCTATGTTGGTAATCCAACTTGCATCTGAATATTCTTCTAACACCAAAGGAAATCCGACATATGACAAACCATTATTAATGGTTCCTTTCAAATACTTGAGCACCCTTTATATGGCTTGTCAATGTTGAGTACTAGGAATACTAGTGTATCTACTCAATCTTCCTACAGCGTAAGCTATATCTGGCCTAGTGCTCGTCATGGCATAAGCAGCCAATCACTTGTGAATACTCGAGTTGTGATATTGCTTGTCTTGTATTAGGCATGAGCTTCACACTCGCATCCATGGGAGTGCCCATTGGAGAACAATTTTCACAATTGAACTTCTTAAGTACCTTCTCATTGTAATGAAATTGCGTCAAAGATAGTCCTTAATTTTCACGTTTGATTCTAATTCCAAGAATCACATCCGCCTCCCCCAAGTCTTTCATTGCCAAATTTGATGACAAAATTTTTTTGGTAACCTCCACTTGTCTAAGGTCAGTACCAAAGATCAACATGTCATGAACATACAAGCAAATGATTACTCCATTATGGATTCATCAAATTTGCTATATAAGCACTTATCAGATTGGTTTAACTTGAAACCACTTGATAAGACAATCTCATCAAATATTTTATGCCACTGCTTAGGTGCTTGCTTTAGCCCATACAATGATTTGATCAACTTACACACCTTATGCTCATTACCAGGCATAACAAAACCTTATTGTTGTTTCATATACACATCTTCTTCCAAAATACCGTTTAAGAATGTTGTCTTAACATCCATTTGGTGAATCACGAGATTATTAATTGCTGCCAAAGCTATTAATACTCTTATAGAAGAGATCCTAGCAACTGGAGCATATGTATCGAAATAATCAATACCTTCTCTTTGTTTAAAACCTTGAATAACTAATCAAGCTTAAAACTTGTCGATTGTTCCATCAACTTTCATCTTCTTTTTGAAGATCCATTTGCAGCCTAAAGGCTTGCAACCGGGTGGGAGATCCGACAAGATCCAAGTATTATTTCCCATGATAGAGTCTACCTCATCATTTATTGCTTCTTTCCAAAAATCAACATCTTTAGACTTCATAGCCTCACTATAAGTTCGTGGATCATTATCCATATGATAACAATATGAGTATTGGAAACCAATCTCATCTCTCGATCCTTCAACTAAGTATATTTGAAAATCAGGACCAAATAATTTTTCAATCCTTCCTCGCTTGCTCCTACGAAGCATAAGTGACATATTAGGAGCCACAATGGTTTCGTCTCCTTTACTAGTCCTACTTGAACTTGGAACCAAAGTCTTTGGTATAGGTATATATGAAAAACGAATTTCATCAAATATTGCATCTCTTGATTCAATGACAGTGTGAACTGCTATTGAATCATTATGTTCTATTACATAAAACCTATAAGCCTTGGAATGCTCTGCATATCCAAGAAAATGCAATCAATACCTCTATCTCCCAAAGTTTTAATCTTGGGTTGGGGTAGTCTTACAACTGCTCTACATCCCCAAACTCGAAGATAATTCAAGTTTGGTTTTCTCTTATACCAAAGTTCATAAGGGGTAAGTTTGTTCTTTTTATTAGGAACTCTATTTAATAAATAGAAAATCGTTAACATGGCTTCTCCCCAAAATCCTTCACTCGATCCCGAGTAGGATAACATGGAATTACCCATTTCTTTTATGATTCTATTTTTCCTTTCCAATACACCATTTTGTTGTGGTGTATATGGAGCTGGAGTTTCATGTATAATACCTACAGACTGGAAATATACCGGATCATAATACTCTCCACCTCTATCAGTGCATAATTTCTTAATCAAACCATTTTGTTCCAATTCAACCTCAGTTTTATAAACCTTACATTTATCTAGGATCTCATCTTTAGTATGTAATAAATACACATAACAAAAACGAGGATAATCATCTATAAATGTAACAAAATACTTCTTGTTTCCTAAAGATGGTGTAGCATGCAAATCACATAGATCACTATGTATAAGTCATAGCACTATGGAATTTCTTTCAATGCTTTTAAATGGTTGCCTAATTATTTTTTTAGCATGCAAGTACCACATTTTTCTAAATCTATATCGAAAGTAGGAATTAACCCTTCTTTAGACTTATTAATCATATGATTATAATGAACATGACCTAATGTAGCATGCCATAAAGAACTATCGTTTTTGCTAGAACTTGCCATACAAACAGAACTGGTAACTTTGTTAACTTTATTAATATAAGCATAAACATTTCATTACAGAAATATCTGAATCCAACAAAAACACCACATTTCGATAATACATACTTATTGGATTCATACGCTTGTTTAAAATCATATTTATTTAAAACACTACCAGAGACCAAGATTTTTCTAATTCCGGGTACATGAAGTACATCCTTGAGATAAAGGGTTTTCCCAGAACTAAACTCTAACACCACTTTTCCATGACCTAGGATTGGGGCAGTTGACTCGTTTCCCATATGAACTACATATCCATCTTGAACTTGCTCATATGTAATAAACCATTCACGATCCTTGCAAACATGTGTTGTTGCACCCGAGTCAATTCACCATGCCACTTCATCATCCTTGATGAGTGGATGGACCTTGGTCTTTAGGCCCTTGTCCCAAACGGTTCTGTCCCGTTTTATTCTTATCTTTTCCTGCTCAGCAATCACGACTTAAGTGACCTGGCTTGTTACAATTCCAAAAATGATCTTTAGCCTTTTGTTAGATCCATTGTAATTTTTGTTATTAAAAGAGCGTTTCCTCCAATTTTTCTTCTTAGAACTCACACCTTCCTCCATCATATTGATGGCAGAAGTACCAGCCTCATTATTTTTGGGTTTTTCACCCTCTTGTGCCCTTAGAGATTCTTCTATGCGCAAATGGCTGCCAAGTTGTACAAGAGACAACTCTTCCTTTTTGTGTGTTTAACATGTGTTTAAAATCTTTCCATGAAGGTGGTAACTTATCGATGATACTTGATACTGAGATGGATTCATCCATCTTCATGATTTTTTGCGCAAATTGACCTAGTATACGAAGAAATTCATTGTATTGCTCCGTAACTAGCCTAGAATCAGACATCTTGTAATTATTAAAATTACTAACAAGGAACTTCTTACTAAAAGCATCCTCAGCCATGTTGATTCTAACGCATCCAACAACTCTTTTGCGGATTCGACATTTTGATAAACAACAAAGAAAGGATCTGACATACCATTGAGAATATGGCCACGACATATGTAATCGTTGTTTTCCCTTTTAAGTTGTTTCCTTGTCGCATCCAAAGACTCGTTCTCAGCATCCTCCGGTATTGTAGGCATAGGCATGCTTAGAACATAAACCATTCAGATTTGTGAGGAGAAAATGCATCTTCTTTTGCCATCTTCTAAAGTCTACTCCCTCAAACTTATCTAACTTTCCAAACTTTGATGTCATCTCTCGCACAGATACCTCAGCCATAATTCACAAGAGAATACTCTTTAATATTGTTGGTTAATTGGGTTGGTAACCCGGAAATTGTGAACTATATACTTGGATAATGATTGAATCGCCGTGCTTTCCTTAAAGAGTATTTTGAACATATTCCAAGCCTTGGATTACACGAAATCCCTTTGTAAGATAAGACAATCAAAGTCACACTCTTTTTCTAGGCTAAGATACAAGAGAAAAAAAAGAGTTTTAGTTCTTATATGTGTTTCTTCAAAGTCTTTGAAGATCTTTGAACAATGAATCTTTTATCTTTTACTAAGTACTAGTTTCTGATTATTTCTATCTCATTTTCCAATGTATGCATCTCCTTATATAGAGAGTGAAGAGTTGCAACCAATAGTTGCAATGGTTAAATTAAAAGTTGCAAAGGTTAATGAAGACTTGTAATGTTTAGCAAAGATTGACAATGGTTAATCACGAAGAAGTGCAAACATCAATATGATTATTTCCAAAGGTTTCCAATCATTAATAGTTGCAAGCTTTCAATTATAGAGTTGTAATTGTTCATATAAATAATTGTAGTGGTTCATATAAATCTTTGCACCATTTCACCTTAAATATTAAAACCTTGCACCCTTTCACTTACATATATAAAGCCTTGCACCCTTTCACTTAAATATATAAGTCTTGCACCTTTTCACTTAAATATACAATATTTATCAATCTGAAATCACATCTGATAGTCAGGGTTTGGCGTTTCTGTTGCAGTGTTATTGATGCTTGGAACGGTGATGGAGGAGACTGGCTTAATCATAGTGCCATTGATGAATCCTAGTAGACCTTGAGCAGAGAGAAAGGTTTGAAACTGAGACTTCCATAAAGCACAGTTGCGTTCTGTAAGAGTCACTGTAACGATGTTGTCAATCTTCATAGAAGGAACAGAAAAGAGTGCCAAGGATCTTTTATCCATGGTCTGGTACCATGAAAGTATGAACAAAAAACTAGTTTAAAGAGATAAAGACTGAAGCTTTCATTGATTTGTATTTTTCTTAGCGTTCTTGGGTTTATATAGGTTCTATATATACAACAAGAGGGAATCAGGTAAAACCCTTAGAACATCCTATGTGGCATCAATCCAGATTTTCATCCAACGTCATCCACTGCCTTCTCTGCTTTTGTCGTCTATGGCTTTTAATGACCGTTGGCTTAATTGTGTCTTCATTTTGAGTGGACTTAATATCTTTCTGGCCAAACCTTGCTCCATTTGTTTATTTGCTTTGGGCTTCCATACAAGTTGGCCCGTATTTATTTGATATGATTTAACATAAATTCTTATGTTAAAACAAGGGATAAATATATGGCAAAAGAAACATAGCACTCTAAAGTCAAAACCAGAAGTCATGATAAAATAAAGTTGAAGACCGGTAGTGAACAAGGTCTTCTCTTGATTTGGCACCTAAATTACTTAGAGCAATAGATTGTCTCTAACTAGAGCACAAAATTTCCTGATCAGAATTGTTTGAGCCCTTGTGATCGCGTTATAGAAACCACGGTTTCGCTCATTCAATATCTCATAGAGGACTCCACTCCACATCTGATAAATAGCTGCAGTCAAGATCCTACCAATATGAAGTGACTAAAGGCAGTCAATAACTTAATCTAGTTAAAAGGATGATGGTAAGATTGAGCTTTTGAGCCAAATCCTTCCAAAGCTTCCTTTGCAAACCCGTAAAGAATACATGTTTCTACTGAATGATCCCGGTTTTTAACCCGATCGAGGGTAGGTTTCCTATTGATGAGGAATATCCATGAATTGATGGAGTTCTTAGGAAAAATGGCTTGTTGCCAAACAAAACTAGACCAAGGAACAACAATCCTAGCTGGTATGATATATTCCCAAACCTACTTGGCGCATAATGTATACTTTGTGCAGGACTCCACATTCCAAAAATAAACATTATGTACATTTGATGGGAATACAGCTGAGATAACGTCCAATATGTGCACTTGTTGATCCGACCAAGCACAACATAGAAGCCAAGAACCGTTAACAATAAGAATCATCAAATCATCTTATATTTTGTTGATATTCGAAGTTTGGGCGATCAAAAAGATAAGAAACGATCTTACATCGGAAAAGGTAACTATTTACATGGTTTTCATCACTATTCAGATCTGTGTTGCGATATTAGACTTCCATGTATGTCTATGCTTAGTATCATGCAGTATGCTTGTCAATGGACATGCTAGTTTTGCAATTGATCAAATCTATCTTTTTATACTACAGACTTCATTATAAATCTATGTATTTACCTTTGAAAGCAATAAATAAATATGATAACTTACAAAAAAGCATAGGAGATTAATTTTTCATTTGACCGGATGTTTGACTTGTTAGAGCAGACTCATCTGAATTATGCATCCAATAGTCTTTGCTGGAAATCTACCAAGGGTCAATTTTTCATTTGACCAAAAATTGTCTTTTTAGTAAACATCACATGAAGTCTACTCTATAAAGATAGGTTAAGTTTGTGTTTGATTAAAATGTTAAAAGATCGATCAGAAATTAATTAAAATGTGTGATGTCTACTAATCTTTAAAGAGACTTGCATCAAAAATCTACTATTTAATTAATTGAGATTGTGGTCAATATAAAACAAATGAAGTCTATAGAGTTGTAAACTCCAATGAAGTATATTCGTGCATAGTCAAACTTAATCAATGGTAAAACTGAAATATTTAAAAATAAAATGTGTATACTTTAGATGAAGTTTGCTCTTGAAAGTCAAATCTAGATGGATGGTCAATTGAAAAACTAATTTTTTAATGCAGATTTCTCTTAAAATTTACTCGTGTAGAAACATGTTTTTTCAAATACAAAAACTAATTTGCAATTATGTAACTACAAAAATTACCTAAATACTTATCTTCCCTGACAGTATACAAACATAGATTGTATTTATGTATATGGACTTTAGTTGAAGTCTACATCAAAATTTCTATGAAAAAATGCATTTATATATTATTCATCATGTTTTGATGATTTTATTGTTGTGTGTGTTAATGAATTCCAATGGTTTTAATGAATTCCTAAAGTTAACGTGTTATAAATGGAGATATCATAATTTTTTTGTTTGATTAGATTGTTAACTAATATGTAGACTTTTTGTGACAGTTTTCAATTGTAGACTGCAAATGAAATCTGCTTTCTACATATAAAGCTACGTCAAAATTCTATTATAAGTTCATTAGTATGTTATTCATATTGTTTTCACAATTTTAGTGTCTTAAAGCATATGTTAATGAATCCAAACGATCTTGAATTAATTTTAAAAATTAATTTGTTATAATTATGGAATTATCAAATTTCTTGCTTAATTAGGCTGGTAACTAATAAGCATATAATTCCTTAGAAGTTTTTTTTGTAATTTTATCAACCATGAAATATTTATTTTTAATTTTCTTTACCTTTTCTTTTGCAGAGAATGGTTAACTTATCTACTGTATAAAAGAATGGGTAGTGAAAAATTATTTTTCTGATTTCGTTTGACATATACCCTTAAGATTTTTTAGGAAGTATTTCTGACTAGTTTTACTCTTAAGATTTGTTAGGAAGTCTTTGTAGATTTTTTTTTGTTCTTACATGTGTATTAATTATTTTTTCTTATGATTAAGTTCGATATATTTATGTAGTATAAGCATGGTGGATTTATGGTTAATTAGAGTATGTTGTGATAAATTTGATAGCCAACAAAAATTAATAATATCATATAAGTGTAACACAACTAAAATAAATACTATATCTAAGGATTATGCATCAATAAGTAATTTACAAATAAATATTTACGATGATAATTTATTGCAAAGAAAATTTAATAAGATTCTTCTAGAGTTTTTCTGATTATTTAGAATTTTCATATCCTAAACGAAGTCTACTAGTTACGTATGTTAATAAGATCTGCAAGAATATAAATAATGTTAAAGACGATTAATAATCTTTTTTATAACACAGAAATAAAAAATACTCTAAAGTCACATTTTGAATTATAATTAAAATTTATGCTTTAATAAATTTCACTGAAGTATGTTAGCCTTGATTTCTACAATACACATTTAAAAGAGTGCATTACTATTTAAGACACATTGTTATCTTTTTTTTACATTGTAAAACATATTTTTTTCTGGTGGGACATTTTTACGGACTTCGAAGAACAATTTGGACAGAATTGCCTTTTGTCCAGCGAAATGAGAGAGCACATGGTATGTGTGTATTTTATTTAGTTAGTGGTTTTTTTAATGAAAAGTTAGCTTTGTTGTAGTTGTTTTGTACCCAATCATTTTTGCTTTATTATTTTGTCATTTAATATTTAAAAATATAGAAAACATATGAAATAAAAATGCAGATTTTTTCTCTTTATTTTGATATCCATATATGTATATATATACTTTGATATTTTATAAAATTTAATTTTTTAAATAATAGTAGACGTGGACATGGACAGTTGGATAATAAACACATGACAATGTTAGTGAATGTATATGTATGGATATGGACACGGACACATATATGTTTGTGAACGGGGAAAGTTGTGAACAGACGAGTGTTTAACGTTGATATCTCTTATGCACATCTTCTTTAACGTACATATCTTTATTTTTGTGAATTACTAAAGATTCAAATTTTCTTTTTCTATGAAAAAGCATGTGTATAGCTGTTTATAAATCATGAATATGTGAAACAAATATTTTGGAACACAGAGATATGGATTGGTATGGTTGATTTTTGATGACTTTAATTTTTTTTGTATCTCATATCAGTTTATTTAAAACATGTGTGATTGTGGACAAAATAATTAGTTGGTTTAATTAAGTAATATTGGAAGCTCGATTTTGTCTTGGGACTTTAAGTTTTCTTAGATAAGGCTAAATGCACATTTGAAAATTTAAGGTCAATTGAAGAGTTTTATATGCAATTTTGGGATTTTGGGGTACAATTAAGAATAAGCAATGAATGTAAGCACCAAACTATATAAAATGAGGAAGGTCTAAAGTGCACATTTAAAAATGTTTTGGGGTAAATACAAGAAGAAATCTGCACAATTAGAAAGTATTGAGGAAAATCGTAAATAATCTAAAGTACATGAACCAAGGTTGAAAATATGTAGAAGTTTGTTTGACGAGGATCTTGCCGTCCACAAAGAGCTTGAGCTTGGAATCCATGGTGTGGCTCACCGGTGTTCAAGGAGGAGGAGCTGGGAGCACGGTGACGCGAGGAGGCAGCTTGGAGAGGCTATCCAGGTGGAGGCTCGAAACTTTCTTATGTGGACGATCAGACTTGAAAATTTTTCAATCCATAATTTTTTTTCCAGGAGACATGACGTAAGGGAAGAAGTCGTGAAAGATGGCATGATAAAAAAAAGATGGCTCTGAAACTTCTCAACAAATGCTCAACTGGAGTATTAGCACAAGAGGGCAAGAGAAAACTGAAAAGGTAAAATCAAACAAATTGTTTCGCCTTTAATTATATTCTTCAACTTCAAAGAGAAAATCAAAAAGAATTGTTGCAATTATGGTTCTTGAAACCGGGAAAATGATTTTGAGTCTTTTCTTCGAGATACGAGAGATATTGGACAGTCTTGTAATTTTTTATTATTTATTTTGTTTGGCTTATTCTACAGATTGATTTAATTAGAGAACAAAGGAAGAAAGTGGAAATTGTAGTTGAGACTTTAGTTAGAAAAGACAACAAACACAAAGAAAGTATGTTTCGAGCAAGAAATGTCTCAATGTGTTAAAGGAAAGTGAAAATGTGTCTTTAGATGTAAATTTTTACATTCAAAATCTCTAAAATTTTTTTCTAAGATTATATATCTTAATTTTACATTGGAAGGATGATAAAAACTTGGAAAAAATATCTGAAAAATAAAAGAAAATTATGAAAAGACATATACAAAAAAGATAAAAGTCATATTTTATTAGTTTTGTGGTGAAGTTTATTTAAAATTTGTTGCTAAGTAGACTTCATTTAAATTCTAATAACCATAACTTTTAAACACACTGTTACAGCCCAGAATGGGGGTCGTCCAAATGGTTGATAGATGTTCAAACCGGATCAACCAAGAGATGATCGATTAACCGATATGTCTAGAATCTGCCTTGCAACTCTGAAACAAATGCAAACGAAATGGGATGAGGTTACTGATATGAATAAAACAAGAATAATAGACAAGTAAAAGGGATAGATATGGCGGAATCAAGCTGCTGGATGTGTATCACTCTCAGCCTGATCAAATGATGGACTTGAAGTGGATTGGTGGATGATGGTTTGATTGAATCTCTCAATCTGGTGGAATGATGGACGATGTGATTGACTCTCTCAACCTGTGTACTGAGCTTGCTTGATTTGCACAAACAAACTAGACTCACGAAATCAATAAGACAACAAAGTATCTCACTTTGAATCCTAAAGATCGATATTTTACACAAAGAACACTTTTGCATAAACTGAAATAACTTGTATTAACTTGATGATTGAGGGTACTGGTTACAATGGACGTCTAGGAGCTTATATAATGCTCAGATACAAAGGTCCTAACGTTCTAAAATAATTAGAATGGAAACAAATCAAAAGAATTGAAAAACTAGCCGTTGGAGGCTTAATGAGGGGAATCTTGGAGATTTGTGGCTCCAAGTGAGGAAGTTGATTTGCCTTGAACCTGGACGGTTTAAGGGGATAAGAGAGCTTCCTTGGGACCTTCTGGATGGCTTGGAATGTTTTAAGGTCGTGCAAAAGCTCAAGGGAAAAGAGCTGTTGAGCTTTGAATGCAAGGAACTCCAAATATGGCAAGTTGGAGTTAATGTAGATCCTCCTGATCCTATAGCTGCTGGTGCATGGAATGGACGTGTCTCCCTCTTCTGAATGGTTGTAATAGTCTTCTGGAAGTCTTGGTTTGATCAGAATGTCTTCTGGTCGGAATTGATTGGCTGGTAGATGATCAAACCGAAAGATTGTCCATTCTTTCCATAAACTGCTCGGTTTGGCTGGTTTTGGGAAAATGAGCATAACTCCTAATTTCCGTGACCAAATATCTTGATATTGGGCTTCCTGGAAAGCTGAGAAATCCATCTTTAATCCTATGATGGGCTTTGGGTCAGGTCGCTTCTTCATTGGGCTTGGATCCTCTTCCAAAGTTAAGTACTCGCGGATGAATGAGCTGGCAAACCTCCATTTTGTAAAATCCATAACTCCTGGACCAATGAATATTTTGGTCCGCTTCAAAATGGGCTGGATTCCTTCTTGAAAGTAGAATCCATGAAAATTGGTCTTGTGATTAAAACCCTCCTCTGGATCAGCTACTGGTTTGTTGGCCGCAACACACACTTCGTCAAAAGTCTAGTGTATCAGATAATATTCAGATCTAAAAGTATAGATTTAAAACGTAAATACAACTTTGCATCTCAAAAAGTTCAAAAATAAAAATTTAAGCTAAGATAAAAGCAAATAAAAATATAGAATTTTCATCTACATATAAAAATTATATTTTATTAGAATTTTGGTGAAGTCTACTTAATAACTTTTGATCTTAAACAACTTTAAAATTAGAATTTATAAGATATAATGTAGTAAAGTAAATACATAGAATTTGAATATATAACTTTATTTGAATATAAGCACAG
The DNA here is from genome assembly GCA_905132765.1 of Moricandia arvensis. NCBI lineage: Eukaryota > Viridiplantae > Streptophyta > Magnoliopsida > Brassicales > Brassicaceae > Moricandia > Moricandia arvensis. Next base: position 46,184 of record CAJHQP010001452.1, on the reverse strand, counting down.
AATAAATATTTAAAATTTATAGATGTAAATTTTACATTTTAGGGTTGGAGAGATGAAAGCCATATAAAAGAATACCTTCAAAATAAATTAAAATATTTAGAAAATGCCAGACAAAAAATAATAAATTATATTTTAGTAAAATTCTAATGATGTCTAGTAACATTAATTTTTAAGTAGACTTTATCAGAAATCTACTTTATCAAATAATTTTTAGTTCTAAAAATATGTACATTTAATAAAAACATGAAGATAGTTTTAAATCTGAAAAACTTAAAAAAATAGAAATTATAAGATAACATAGTAGTAAAGTAAACACATAAAGTTTAAATACGCATTCAAGTCTATAGATCTAAATTTTACATTTTTGAGAGAGGGGTGAGAAAGCTATTAAGAAATTGAACTAACTTTTTCTTTAAATTCAAAGAGTTTAAGAGATATGAGAGAGTTTTAGACATAAGGGAGAGAGTTTTAGAGAAAATGGAAAGATATTAGAAATTTGTGCAGTCATTTTAGAGAGAAAAGGCAAATTTCATTTATATAAAAAGATAAAAAGAAAATTGTAATTAGGTTAAAATTTACGGCTTAGTAGACTTTTTAAAGTTTAGTAGTAGAATTCGTTGCAAGTGTACTTAGTAGACTTTTTTGAAAATATATTATGGTAATTTCATTATTTTTACTTATTTATTTTAATAGTTTTAATATTAATGATCAGGCGGATTTACTACCAAAAGAAACAATAAATATACGTTATATTTTCTCCTATATACATCATACACAGACAAATGAAGCTGCTCCTCGTAGAATTAACTTTTCTAACCAACACTTAATCTATCTCAAATGGATAATTGTAAAAAATATGTATGGCTTCAGAGTTGTTGAATACTAATTAGAAGACTATTGTTTTAATTTACTCTTACAAAAATTAAAACAAATTTAAAAAAAAAATTGGTTTTTATAATCTCGAAATTTAGTAAAACGGAAAAGAGGTCTCTTTTAATTTTTAATCTAATAAACACACAAATTATAAAGCCCCCAATTGATAACCAAATGAAGTTTTTTAATTTAATAACGAAATACTCTTAATTATTCATTGTATCAAATTATATTGGTTAATATATTGATGATTTATAATAACCTTTAAACTAATCAATTCTTTTATACTTAAAATGAAATTATTAGATCAAATTATGAAGTAGATTTTTTGATAAATCTTCTCCTATTAGATTTCTTTGTTAAGTGTTTGCATTTGGTCGAATATGAAATCTATTTTTACATTTCTATTAAAATCTTAGGTTATTTTGATAAATCCCTTTTCAACTGTTTGTGAGTGATGATATGTCATTCTATTAAGCAACTTTATTAAGTAACAACTTTATTTATATAGAAGATATCTCTTTATACAAAAGGAGAGTTTGGCTCTTACGGGGTCTTTCACCTCATCATTTTCTAAAACCCGCATTTTCTAAAATAATAAAATAAATAATAATAATCTCTAAATCTCTATTTATTAGTTTTCATAAATTGTCTCGAAACACCATAACTCCAACAATAAAATAAATACTCAAAAGTAACGATAATATCATAAATACATAAGTCTGAAAAAGAAAGGAAAGAACGCCAAAAGCACCAAACCGAAATGATCACTCCTGATCGTCAGTCTCACCTCAAAGGGAGAAAAAGAGAGGTGAGTAACAGGGGAGTCACTCAATGAGATATGGGATGCTAGACACGTAAATCACTAACTTAAACTCCCACTATAGAAGTTTAACTCTAACATGATCAAAAACGATGCTTAGAGCATCACACAAAACAATCAATGAGATGATAACACATACCGTTCATATGCCCCGCATTCTCCTCTACGGATATATGTGATCATAATATGCGTCGATAGTCTAGATATCTCTGAACCCCCGCCCGTAACCTGTAAGCATCGAATGTAAATGTCTATGCACCACGCCCTACACAAATATGTGTCGCTGGCCCAAACGTCTCTGAGCCCCCGCCCTCAAATATGCGTAGCTAGCCCGGATGTCTCCCAACCTCCGCCCTCATAAGCGTCGCAATCCAGATCTCTCTGAACCGCCGCCCTCATATGCGTTACTAGTCTAGATCTCTCTGAAGTAGCCGCCCTCATCACATAGTCCCTACTTATAACTATATATATATATATATATCATTTAACATCACTCAGTCTATAACAAGTTGAATCCTCTAGATCCCTAATTCCGGTTTACATGGAATCCTAACCATCATTCAAGACTCGATTCAAACAGACGGAACAAGTTTCAAAACTAAACAATGATAGAAAGAATTCTACACTAGTAACGGGATTTACGGAATTAACCCTCACCTTTACCAGTATCAATATCGAGAACGAGAACGAATCGAAAAACAAATGAGATGACTTGATCACCAAGAAAGCTAAGGTTTTGCCATGGATCTCAACTTCTCACCACGCCACACCATATCGGAAATTAGACACGAAACCAGAAATATATTAATATTAAGAAATATATAAAGCTAGGGTTTATGGAAAATATTACTTGCAGCAAAACAAACAAGAAAAGAGACATTCCATATTCATTGGTTCTCACGCTTGATCAAACGACAAGATTAGGGATCATTAGTAATATGAGCATCACGTGACTGATATGGGATAACAAAGGACAAGAGTAAATAGATATTGATTAGCCTAGGGTTTACAATAACTTCAAGCTCAAGAAACAGAATAAGGCATCACTTAAACCTTCACGGGTTTAATCTATGGCAGTGGATCACAACCTCCGACGACATGAGCTGCATCTCCGGTGATTCGTGACTGATGGTGGTGTGAATCTGCGCCGGTGATGATGGGATGCGGCGGCCCAACGTCGCTTGTCTCTCCTCCGTGTCGGTTCTGCTACACAACACCAACAAAGGCAAGGATGGCTCCACTAACAGCAGCTACAATAGATCCGGTGGTGATAGAGATGGTGGTTTCGTCACGCCGCTGTGTCTCATCTCGTCTTCTCCGATAGAAACACATACGTGAAGAACAGAAGTGACACATGTGGTAAGCAAGAGAGATGGGAGGGAGATGATAAAGGAGATGAAGCAGCGAGAAGTTTAGAAACTTAGATTTCTGTGGCAACAATAGATGCGGCTAGGTTAGACTGAGGAAGGAGATGCATACGTAATATATATGTGCTGCACGGTTAGGTTCGCAAAAAAAAAGGCTGGGATAATTAATTAAACCAAAAAAAATCAGCTCGGTTTAAAGAATTTTAATTAGTGGACAAAAATAAACCAAACCGATTTTGAAAATCTGGGTTGTTATACATTTGCATCTAGCTAATTAATGCCATTTAATCAAATAACTTTTGTCAACCTGTTCTGAAACTTCGTTAGCATTCCTGCAGATACTATGTATATATAGTTGTGCAATCAACTAGCTTTAGATTGGAAATTTCCATGGTTCCATATTTGTTATCATCTTGTTCTGATTTTGCTTATAAGAACTTTAACACTCCAATAGATGTGCAAACCAAATGAGACTGACTAGATTGTATATACCTTGTCTATATCATCATGCATATGATATTAGTTGAAATTGATCATTTATTTAAATCTACGAAAATGGCAAGAAGAAAGTGGAAAAGAAGAGAAAAAGAAACTTGATAGGACAAAACAAAAACACAAAAGGGTAACTGGAAAAGAAAGATTTGGAATGAAAATAGCAAAAGCCTCTAACTGAGCTAGTGGCTCTCGAGATTTAAGCATGAGCATGGTGGATATGATAGAGATAGTGTTGGTTGTTGAAGACACAAGTCCAACAAGTACTGTTTACATTTCCAAAGCTTGGTTCCTTTGGCATCGTCAATGGTCTGCTTGATCTACACCCAAATATGTTTTTTTTTTTTTTAAATCAGATGCATAATTAATAACCATTTGAATCATATAGTACTATTTCTATTTCATTAAGAATCGTGGTAGGACCAAACTAACCTCTGTGGAAGGAAAGGTCGGTCGAAGAAAGGCATCAGTTGAGCTTTTGGAACCATTTCCTTTCTTAGCATACGAATCTCTTCCTCTTCTATCATCTGTTACACGGTTCGGTTTAATTTAATTTTCAGAATTCTTCTTAAACCAAAATAAACTGAATTTTAAGTAAGCTCATTCTTTTAGTTGAAGCAAATTCCGCTTTCTATCTATGTACGGTTAATGGTGTGTTTTGCACACATCCCAAAATAGTGAGTACGGACTGCGGCGACTTTAGTATTTTTGTTCGAAACGTTAAATCAAATCTTTGACTATCCAGGTTCATATAGATAGAGTCGTCTACTGTGCTCCTAGGAGACAACCCAAGTGAGACCAAATTACAGAGTTTGGTTTGGTTTGCTTTTTTTTTTTTGTCAAAAACGCTAACGGTTTGCTTTGGCTCGAATAGGTCATGGTTGTTCTGTAGCCTGATGTTAATAGTGAGCATTTTTGTTTGTTAGTTACCTTTTGCAACCTCTCTTCTTGTTTCTTTTGCAGTTTCGTGATATAATAATTGGTTGCAACCTGAAAATATAATGGATGAGCTCCATGGAAAATAAAAGCAAAATAAAGAAAAATTATAATATTTTTGTTTATTGTAGAAGGTTATCAAAAAAAACAAAAAAAATATATTGAGGAAGACTGTGTTAACCGAATAGTTGAACATGGCACGTTTTACTGCTCTCTCGCCAGAGTGAAGCTTGAATTCCAGAGGCTTTTTGTTCTCTTTTGCTGGTGCCTTTGCAGCATTCTGATTGAAAACAAATACGTGCATGATGCATGATAACTAGTCGCAGAAGTAAATATGTCTATGTAAGACCGTCTATTTTAGCATGTGCAATTGGTGAATTTGAGTAATACCCAATTTAGAAGATATGTTGCTATATATTTTTAATAAGAACCTTATCTAATCAAATATACGTCGAATAAAAATTTGTATAAGATCTCAAATAATTTGAGAGGCTTGTGCTAATGCATGTAAGCATATAATGCATATACATACAGTTATAGTGACATAAACCGTATTAAATCGAAGACGTAGAGGGGAGTTGTATAACTTGTATATTTTCTTGAGTATAATATTTTTCGTCTAAGATATGGCATTTTCTTTTATGAGCTCAAATGTAGTTAGCTGTTAATACTATTTTAATTAATTATATGAATTTCACAGTTGATCATAGAATTTCCATATGAGTACCTTAGCAGCGGCTACCTTGGTTTTGTCACGCTCTCTGTCTTTGAGTTCCACTTTGGTCTACAAAACAAATAATATTAAATAACTGAAGAAATTGAATCATTATACGTGGATTTACATTGATCACTGGTACCTAAGTACATGCAAAGAATTATTTTTACTACGTACCTACAGTCGTGTGATGTGTGCTACTATTAATTTTCTCTCTCTTTTTAGAACCAACCTTTGATATAGCTAGAGTAGAACTCAAAGTGTGAATGTGTGATTACTATTTACTCTCTCATTTTACAACCAACCTTTTATATACCTAGAACTCAACATGCAATACTAGTTAACTAATCTGTCATAGAAAATGAGGTCTGGAACCTTTCCCGGTTGACTATTGCTTGAAAATGGTCACACCACAGCAAAAAAAAAAAAAAAAAAAGAAAAAAAAACTCAAAATCGGGAAACTTTTCACTGAGTGACATTGAAAGACTATAGATTATTGGGATATCCCTATAAATTTCCGATTTCATCAGTGATATTTCTATAAGAACATTCAAAACTAAACTTCATTATTAAAGATTTTTAAAAACTTTATTATACTGAATTTGGCAGAAAAAATTGTTCATCATTTGTATATAATATTCATTTTTAAACCGAATATAATTTGTTCTTTTAGTTAAAATGCAAAAGAAAATAATGTTGATGGAATTGTTATTCTCGCTAACAAAAACCATTACAAATCATAAACTTATTGTCCATCAACTGACATTTGTAGGCCAAACATATACATACAGGTTAGAGTCTTCAAGCAAGTTTTTCGTTTTTTCCCAAATTAGTCAATGCATGCGCCCACAAAATGAAGAAATTTGATAATAAAGAAAACGTTGAATGTAAATTGTATTGGTTAAAACTATATATACACATTATTACCATTAATACTTCACAAGAAAAGACCAAAAAGAAAAAAAAAGAAAAAAAGAAAATGGAATTGATCTCACCATTCCTTTACCATTAGAACCCAGGGAGAGTACAGAAGAGGTTGGACTTGTTTTCCCAAACTTTTTAAAGCAAGGAGAAAACAAAAACTTTGTCAGTGTATTATGTACAACATCTATTTGATTTAAGACATATTACACGTGGCCACATTTCTATACACGTGCAAATGCAAACATATTTACATGCAATGAGTATATTAATACGTACACTTGTAACAACTAAAAGTAACTAATAATTGAAGTTGATGAAAAAGTAACCAGTTATTGGATAACCTTGGGTGAGGATTTCGTGTATGATGATTTTCCAGGACACATGTCTAGGAGAAAAATTATATAATATAGTTATATAGTGGTTATAAAAGCCAATGTATACAAAGGACTAACTTAACCAAAAAGCCAAACTGCTCCTTTGCGAATTCTTTTTATGGCACAATTTATACTGAACTCTAAATTAGAAATAGTGAAATAAAAATATTACTTGATGAGTGAAAGAGAGAAGAGACTAAGTGAATTTATAGAGAGTGAAGGACGAAGCATACAGAGATACAAGTTTGGACAGTAGTAGCTTTCCCAAGTGGCGTCTGTTGCTGCATCAGCAACAAGCTTTATTAGGGTTTTCTTCATAATTTTCTTTGTTAATTTTAATATGCTAATTAATACACATGTCTCCATAAAGTTTACACGTAAGTGAACTCGAAATATGTAAGTATTTGTATTTTATTTTCACTCTTTAAAACACAGAGTTAAAAACTGCATATATTTAATTTAGGCCAGTTAATAAGATGGAAGAATTCAAGAAGCATCGTAAAAACACAAGCGGCTGGGAGTATGTGTCATAATTGATCGATATTTTGTAACTTAAAGGGACTTAATAGCATACTTTTGAAACATAAAATGTATTTTATCCACGTAAATATAGAATATAAGGAAATTATCGACTGATAAGCAATTCAGAGAGTGTTACGTTGGTAATGTTGTCCGACAAAAAAAAATTTGCTAGAGCTCTCATGCACCGAACTTTCTGGTTAAACTTCCCACTCATGCATATTTGTATATTTCTGGGCGTCCTTCATTTTCCTTCACATCTCATCTTGGGGATTTGTACGTCAATTATACAATCAGCAGTTGTTAATAATTCACTAATATCCTGAATTACTTAATATATAAGAACTCTCCATCCTCGATGACCATTCTAGATGGGAGGAGACCTATCTAGTTAGCTAATTGTTCCATTGCAAATTAGAAAAATAATACTAAAATATTGTACAACTAGCTATTATAGTACCCGTCCGAGTACATATCGTTGAAATTTTCGTCCATTTGAGTTTATGTGATTGTAGGTTCTTAATGTAACTGAAGAAGTTAGAAGCAACAAACGTCTAGACAAAATTGCAAATTAGCGCACACTTAAACTCGTAAGTCATAAGCTATGTGCCACAACCAAATCCAAACAATAAAGGAAAAATCATTATTATTATTTTTTGTTATAGGAATGATTACTTTTTCTTTTACTTCCAGAGAGCCCCCTGTTTTTTTTTTCTTAGATATGTTTTCAAGTTATAATTCACAGCCTATACAAGCAAAGGAATATTTGCAGGCATGTATAACATCAGTCTCCGGCTAGCAAACTCATTTAATCTCACCGATAAAATCATCTTCTCGCTTAAAAGTTTTAGGAGATAGAGAGTCTACAATGAAAGATTCGTCTTCTGATTCACCGCGAGAAATCATCAATAGCTCAAGCATGAAGATCGCACTCTCTAACTTAAACTCAATTTGCATCAATCTATCAAAGCTTATGTAACACCTAATGTAAATCCAGCATTTTTTTAATAAACTTTACTTTGAACAGAAAACGAGATATAAATAATTTTATTTTTTTACTGTTTCGTATGGACATCTTTAAATGCAACTAAAAACAATTTTTTTTCCTCAAACGGCCATTCTATTACTCAACTTGAGGTGGTCTGGGAAGCCAGACCGGAATAGAACAACCAACAAAACAAATATTCCTATGAAAGGAATGAGCATTCCTAGCTAGAGCATCTGCAGTTCCATTAAATTTCCTTGGGATATGCTGAATCTCAAATGCAGGAAAGCAGATCAGCAGTGTTTGTATCGCCTCCAGTTCTGTTGCAAAACGCGGCCAGTCCTTAGGCTCCGAGACCATCGCGATGACGTCCTTGCAGTCGGTACCGAATCTCTGGCATGTAGAGTGTTGAAGCATACATTCCATTGCCCATCTAAGAGCCTCCAACTCTGAATGAAGTGTTGTCTCTCTCTTCCTTAGATTACGCGTTCCCAAAAGCTCAATACTCCCCTTATCGCTCATCCATACCCAGCCACACCCACTATATTGGTCTGTGTCGGTCCAAGAACCATCCACCATGCAGATATTTTCAAGACATAAGGTCTGTGACGATTTACTTCTAAGCATGTGTGCATTCTGATTAGCTATCTCATTAGCACTAAACCATGCCAGACATTCGCTTTCTGCATATCGTACTAGCTCCCTTGGATCTCTATCAATTCCCCTAAAGAGCTTATCATTCATGGCCTTCCAGATATACCAAATTATCCAAGGAAAGGGATCTTTGTGTTGATCAGTTGCATCATTTGTTGCATCATTCACATTTTTCCTCCAGAAGAGATAATCCATCTTGCAAAAATACTGGGCTGCGGAAACACGTTAGGACCTGAGGGTATCGACGATAAAGCCCATGCTTGTACCGCAGGAGGACACTCAAATATAACATGTGTAATCGATTCCTCCGGCTCCCCACATCTTGGACAAAAGTCATCACATCTTAAATGTCTGTAATTTAAATTTTTTGTGACTGCCACATGCCCTGATATCAGTTGCCATAAAAGATGGCATATCTTTGGGGGCGCTTTGACTTTCCAAGCAAAGGCTTGAAGCTCAGTTATGCTAGGTTGGCAAGACTCACCCACCGCATTGTTCCTCAAAAGAGTCCTGGCCACCCAGTAACCTGATTTAACCGTGTATTGTCCATTCTTGGTAAAGCTCCAGCAGAAAGAGTCTCTATGGTACGTCGTACTTATGGCTAGGGATCTAATGAGTGGAACGTCTTCCGCGTCCACATAATTGGTAAGTAATCCAATATCCCACTCTTTCGATTCATGATTTATGAGATCACTAACTCTCATATTCGGATGCAGTACTGGAGCAGTGGAGAATGCTGGTCTGGCTGGTGTTGTCGGGATCCACGGATCTTCCCACACCTTAATGTCATGTCCAGAATGGACTTGCTGTCTAATACCCAATAGCAATAAACTTCGAGCCGCAGAAATGCTATTCCAGACATATGAAGGATTAGTTACCGACACTGAACGCAAAGGCGAACTTGTCTGATAATATCTCCCTTTTAGCACCCTTGCCACCAGTGAATCTGGAAATTGGACAAGTCTCCACATTTGTTTTGCTAACAGCGCCAGATTGAATTCATGTATCAAACGAAATCCTAGGCCTCCTTCTTTTCTTGGTTTGCAAAGATTCTCCCATTTTGTCCAGTGTATACCTCGCTTAGGTGGGTTTGAGCTCCACCAAAATTGTGCAATGGCACTAGCAAGCTTCTCACAAGTGTCTAAAGGTAGCAAGAAAGTAGACATCACATATGTCGGCAGAGCTAGAAGAATGGATTTGATTAGGACTTCCTTTCCGCCTTTGGATAACCATCTACCCGTCCATCCATTCACTCTATGTAACAACTTTTCCTTGAGAAATGCAAAAAGCCTACATTTAGATCCACTAATATCTTCTAGAATTCTCAAGTAGGATCCCATCCCTCCCTCATTTTGGATTCCTAGCTTATCTTTAATCAGCTGCCGAGTTTGGGCAGTTATCTTCTTGCCAAAGAGCAGAGAAGACTTCTCAAAGTTGATACATTGACCAGACGCCGCACCATATTTCCTAAGCTCTTTCATTACTTCCTCACATTCACGGGGCTCCGCCTTACAAAAGAACAGGCTGTCATCAGCAAAGAGAAGGTGAGAAATCGAAGGACACGCACGAGTTGCACGCATCCCCGTTATCTTCCCTTGATTCTCTGCATGATTAAGAAGGCTAACGAGCGCTTCCGTGCATAGAATAAAGATGAAAGGAGACAAAGGATCTCCTTGACGTAAACCTCTTCCCGGTATAATGTTTCCCCTTGGTTGCCCATTTAAGAGAACTTTATACCGAACCAAATTTATACAGCGCATGATCCATCCAATCCAAGTTTCTAAGAATCCCATCTTTCGCATCACTGCTTGGATGAAAGGCCATTCCAAACGATCATACGCCTTACTCATATCTGTTTTGATGGCCATCCTCTTATTTCGCCCATTCTGTTTAGTTCGCAGTGCATGGAACATCTCTTGCGCAATCATTACATTATTTGAGATTTGTCTGCCAGCCACAAATGCTGATTGAGTTTCAGAGATTAGACCTGGTAAAACTTTTTTTAATCTCTGGCATAAGACCTTGGAGATTATCTTATAACTCACATTACAGAGACTGATGGGCCTAAACTTACCCATCTCATTTGGTTTGTCTACCTTAGGGATAAGACAGATATTTGTGTCATTCAGCCCAGTCGCCATTGTTCCTTCAAAAAGAAATTGATTGACCATAAGGGTCAGGTCATCCTTCACGATATCCCAGAATTTCTGATAAAAAAGCGCCGTCATTCCATCTGGACCGGGAGCTTTCTCAGGATGCATCGCGAACAGAGCTAATTTAACCTTCCATTCCGAAACCGGCCCTGAAAGCATCTCATTGTCTGCCCCTGTAACCTTTGCCGAAACCTCCGCAAGAGCCTCATTAATATTTTCCGGATTAGATGTCTCAAACAGCTCTCTAAAGTAGGTAGTAGCAATAGCCAGTAAACCATCCTCATCTTCCACAACATTTCCATTAGGATCCAGGAGTTGGGTAATCTTGTTCCTTGCTCTCCGCTGCTTTGTTACCGAATGGAAAAATTGTGTATTTCGGTCCCCTTCTTGAAGCCAAAAATTCCTACTCTTCTGTTTCCAGAACATTTCTTCCGCCTTAAGAGCGTCAGACAGTTCCTTCAAGGCTGCTGCTATTTCTGCAGTTGTGGCTTCATCGTTCAAGTAAAGGCCCTCAACCTTTTCTTTTAGCTCCTCTATCTGTTTCCCAGAGTTTAGATCATTCTGCCTCCTCCATAACCCAAGAGCCTTACGACAACTTGAAATATGTTCCATGATATCTGCATTAGGGGAGATGTCTGGTGACTATATGCTTAAAAACAATTTAGAAGTACGTGTACAGTTGGGATTATATGCTTACAGTACGTGTTCGCATTTATGTATATATTATAATATGTTCTCTTTTAAGTGAAACAAGTTTTTTAAAAATACACTATTGTAAATCATTAATACAATCCCTTGGCGTTGCATCTTTCGTTTACATTTGACAATAAACATTTAACAAATATATTATATTATTAACATTATCATTGTATAAAAAATATTCAGAAGTTAATGGAGATATATAATTATCGTATAAAATAATGAAGACTACTATAATGTTTTAAATAATTTGCAAAAAAAAAAATTATTACTACTTCAGTTTCATATTAAGTGTCATGATAGAAAAAAATTATTGATTTTAACATTACAAATAAGTGTCGTTTTAACATTTCAATGCTGAATTTATTAATTTTATTTTTTGGTTTACTTTTTATTTGTTGAAATATTGTTGATGTTTTATATAGAAATTATACAAAATTAATTGTTTTCTTAATTTATGTGTATAAATCTAAAACAACAATTAAAATGAAACGGAAAAAGTATAAAATCTGTAAGAGTTTCCGATTAAGAATTTGTAAATAATGTATTAATATTTAAATGCACACGTAAATATTGACGTTTCAAATAAAACCAATCATATCTAATGCAGTAAGAAAAAAACAACTTAGTGAATGCTACTCGTTGCATAAGAAGTTACGAACTAAGTGAATGTGGTATTATTCCTACGAAAAAGTATAAGAAATGAAACAATTAAAATCCTTTAGGAGTAGATATAGCTTTGTAAACTTTGGAGTCACGTTTTCTTTAAGGGACTAGTGATCCTATTTTACAAACAAAGGTTTGAAATTTTTTTAACCAAGTGGTTGTTAGCCTAACAAACCCTCAATCTTGAATGTTTCTTGGTGAGTAATCTATTTCAGGGAAAGTGGTCGACAAAACTATTTATAATTTTGTCTTCTTGTTTAATATTGTTATTCTTCATAATTAAGTGGGATGATATTATGCAAACATACGTGAGAGTAATGCAAATGAAAGTTTAAGAGGAATGTCATACTGTTAAGTTAGGTGCGTGATTGGAAAAAGTAACCTAACTCATGCAATCCTTTAATCTCAAGTTTTGAGTTTTTGTTTTGTCGTCGACATGGCGAAACACCAACATGCATGATTAAGGTTTAGTGACAAATTGACCACGTAACAATCTATGAAAGACAAGTGTGAGATTGACGTATAGTAATTTTATGAAGCATTATCTATCTATTATTCAATGTTATTCTATGCTTGATCTTATTTACATTCATCATTATATAACCATAATAGATATATGTGTTGTGACGGACCAGATGCTCCTCGGGATCATATGCTCTACTAGAGTCAGTCTAGATGCACATGTTGTGGGCCAGCTGCTCAACTAGAGCTAGACATTCATCACTACGTGTTCAAACTTTCGCTTAGTATGATATTTTCTGCATTAAACCTAAACCCTCAAAATTTTTGAGTCACTTACTCCCCAAAAAGTCTCATCCTAAGTGGAATTAGACTATATATATATGTATTAGACTTTGTTCTGTCTAAGATCTAATATGGTATTTGGAGTGTCAATTTCTTCTAATAATCTATCTTCAAACCAAAGACCATAGAATTTTGGCTTTGATATCAATTTATTGTGACGGACCAGATGTCCAAGGGGTAGATGCTCTACTAGAACTAGATCAGATGCCCGTGTTGGGGTCAGATGCCCGTGTTGGGGCAGACGCTTAACTAGAGCCAGACACCAGTCCCTAAATGTTCAACCCCTTGTTTATTATGATACTGTCCGCTTTGGTTCTAAACGCTCACAAATTTGTTCTTAAGTCAGTTACTCCCCAAAAGGCTTCATAGTATATATATAACTTGATTATGTCTAGTATTCAATGTGGGATTTGGATTATCAATTTCTTCTAAGAATATGTGTGTGTGTGATATCCGTAGATAATAAAATGATATTCTCTCCATTCCACTAAAATTGTTGGTTTGAAAATTTTATTTTGTTTTATAGAGATAGTTGTTTTGTCTTTCTATTGTATTTTTTATTTTTGATCTATGTTGCCCATATAAATTAAAATAATAATTATAGATAATAATAAAAAGAATTGTAAATGGTATATTATAAAGTTATTTTTGATATTATAATATTATTTTTAAAGTGCGTGTAAACTCTAAAACAATAATCTTAGTGAAACTGAATTAGTAAAACTGAATTAGTGAAACTGAATTAGTGAAACTGAATTAGTGAAACTGAATTAGTGAAACTGAATTAGTGAAACTAAAGTAGTATTGTTTAGTGTCTATCGTTTTTTGTTAGTCGGGGTCGGAAATGTTATTTACCGCTTCATGCATGTCGATTGTAAATGTTTCAAGATTACGTGCTTCTCAGGCGGAAATTATCTGATTAAACATATATCTTTCAAACTTGTAAGGAAATAATTTTAAAAAACTTACATATATAGATTTGGTTCTTGGAAGTCTAGTTCGATATCTTTAACAACAAACAAATTCTGTTTATAAGAAAAATATTTATGCTTTCGAATCTATAGAAAATCTTTCGAATATATATAGAGAAATACCCTAAGATACACCTAAAAAAGTTTTTGTCACAAAAATAAATTTTAAGGGAAAAAATGACAAAAAATAACCTTTTTGGAGTGGGATTTTGGGGGTAAATATACGTTTATACCCCTTGGATTAACTAATCTAGACTTAGGGTTTAGAGTTATGGGGTGGGGTTTTGGGGGTGAGGTTTAAAATTGAAAAATTAAATAAAAAATATTAATTTTTAAAAAATAAAAAGGTCTAGTTTGGTTATTTTTGTTTTTGAAGTTTATTTTTGTGACAAAAACTTCAAAAGGTGTTATTTGAGAGATTTGCCCATATATATATATACTTGGTTAACTGTTCTAGAAATTATGGCTCAATATCTCTTGTTCTCCATTTTCGAGTTTATTTGTACGATATCAAGACAATCAAATTCGTAATGGGATATATAAACTAATTGGAGGTGAGATATCTTAACTAGTTGGAGGTTGGGTATCCTTTGTCACGGTTGGCAATCGAAGAGCCATATATAGTTTTAACTAACCAAACAAACAAAATTGGATAAACGTTTGACAACGTCCTGACAATATCTTATTTTGAAAAGTCTTGAATATGAAGCAAAATGTTATAAGCATTCGACTACAATTAATATAGAGGATTTTTCTACTGAAACACATAAACCTGAATTTAGCCAAGCACATATAGATCAATGACCATGCTTTTACAGCTGTGTGAAGTATATTCCACGTGATATTTGTTTGGTTAGAGTGTTTAGAGATGCTACTCTAATTAATATATAGAGACAATTTTATGTAATGAATTCAAGTTCAATTCAAGAAACTAGGCCTGGTCATCCGGATCCTCAGGTCGGATTTGGCTTGGGTCTTGTCGGGTATGGATCATTCGGGTCTTGGAAATTTGGATCTATATACGTACCATAATTGTTCGAGTCGATTCTGGGTCGGGTCTTGTCGGGTACGGGTTGTCTACTTGTCCCAGACCCGTTAATACTTAAAAAACTTCGGATCTTTATTGTGTCGGGCCGATTCCAGGTATTCAGGTCCATTTTCGGGTCAGTTCCTGGTATTTCGGGTCGGTTCCACATATTTTCGGGTCTAAAATATGAATTTCGAGTCCTCTTTACCCACAAACCTGCATAACTACCCGGACATACAACCATTACTGATACGTCCTACATTCGGACATGATCACTCAAATGGTCTGAAGGATATGAACTCGCCAAAAGGGAGAACTGATGGATTGAAGGGTGACACAAGAGGTGCGGAAAGTCTCTTGATACTACCAGATTTCGATTGTTTCTTGATGTGACGCACAAGTCCGACAAAAGAAAGGTTTGTTTACTCGTAGATAACCTCACCAAGAAACAGAAATGCTCTATGCAAAGAACAAAGAGAATGAACTCAAAAATAAGAAGAAAATCGATTGTATTGCAATGGGAACGGGGGTACATACTTATAGTGTTTTGAGTCAAAAAGACTTAATGAAAAATGCTGAAAACAATACATAAGAATCAGAACTTTGACTGAGAGTGTTGAAAGTCAGTCAAAGGTGTGGAAAACAAGGAAGACTGGTCAATAGACCCTTGGGCTACTTCTGTCCAGATTCATCGAACCTAGCTGTGTTGATCAGGTCCATCGCGGTAAGGAGCAGAACGCACTGTGGGCTGTCCGAGTGCGTGATCGATGAACTTTCATGAACGGATAAAAATTTTAGTCGACCCACATCTTCAGAGAGCTTAAGTATCCTTGATTTAGAGAGTTTAGAATGATCGATCAAATCGAAATCGTCAATCTGGTTGGAAAGGTCATGTTTACGACCATCGGGGCATGCGGTATGCACTAGACGGGCCAGAATTGAAGTGCTGTGTCCTAAATCAGGTTCATCTCGTTGATCTTGAGTTCTGGCTCGACTGTTGGTCTTGGATTGTCGAATGGGTCGGGAAAGAATGGCTGAGGGACGGTCAGTTCGGTCATTAGGTCGTGGTTCCAGCCTTAGGTCATTTCCGGATGCACGAGGGTCGATTCTGTACACGGCTCAGTCCGTTAATCGGATACGGTTGGATGGGTGAACCTCAGTTGAACTTATCTGATCGTCCTGATCACCATGCTGGGCTGGCTCCACGTCCTGTGGTGTATCATTCCTTTACTCTTCAAAAAGATTTGTCCACAAATCTAGATCATCTGCACGGAAAAGAGATAAACCAGAAACATTAAAACTTGAAGAATATCATACTTACCTTGAAGATCAAGGCTATAAGCATTGTCTTGGATTTTCTTAATGATCTGAAAGGGACTATCGACTCTAGGCATGAGTTTAGACTTTCTTTCTTCAGGGAACCGTTCCTTCCTCAAGTGAACCTACACGAGGTCTCCTTCCTTATATACGACCTTGATCCGTTTCTTATTTGCCTTCCTCTCATAAATCTTTGTTTTGGCTTCAATGTTGGCTCGAACCTTCTCATGCAACTTCCGAATAGTCTCAGCCTTCTTTTCCCCATCTGTACTAATTCTTTCACTCAAAGGCAGAGGTAAGAGATCAAGTGGAGACATAGGGTTGAAGCCATAAACAATCTCAAACGGAGAAAACTTAGTAGCAGAATGCACATAATGATTATATGCAAACTCGACATGAGGCAAACATTCTTCCCAAAGTCTAAGATTCTTTCTAATCATCGACCTAAGCAATGCAGATAATGTCCGGTTTACAACTTCATTTTGACCATCAGTTTGGAGATGACAAGTGGTGGAAAACAATAGCCTCGTTCCTAACTTAGACCACAAAGTCTTCCAAAAATAACTAAGGAAGTTAGCATCTCTATCAGAAACAATGGTTCTAGGCATTCCGTGCAACCTAACAACAACTCTAAAGAACACTCAGCAACATGCATGGCATCATCAGTTATATGACAAGGTATGAAATGAGCCATTTTCGAAAATCTATCAACCACCACAATGAATGAATCTTGACCAGACTTATTCCTAGGCAATCCATAGATATATCGACCCAATGATGAGATGGAATGGGTAAAGCTGAATACAAACCTTGGTTTTTCACTTTGGATTTGGCTTTCTTGCAAACCACACATCGGTTGCAAATCCTCTCTACATTCTTCATCAAGCTTGGCCGATAAAAATGCTCATACACCACCTTGTATGTCTTCTTGATTCCGAAATGTCCCATAAGACCTCCTCCATGTGATTCCCTGACAAACAACTCCCTCAAAGAATATTGGGGCACACACAAGCGGTTATCATAAAATAGGAAATCAGATACTTGATAGTACTTCCCATAAGCAGTCATCTTGGAACATTTTCTAAAAATCTCTTTGAAATCCGGATCAGTTGCATACAAATATTTGATAAATTCATATCCAAGCAACTTTGTTTCTAGAAGTTGAGAGAAGAGTGTACCTTGTTTGTACTTGATCACATAAGGAAAGGTCTCGATGAACTCGACCTAACGTGCGTACCTTTTGTTTAGCTTTTGCTGGCCCTTGAGGTGTCTCAATGATTGATGATCAGTGTGGATTACAAACTCTTTTGGCCAGAGATAGTGTTGCCAAGTCTGAAGAGCTCGCACCAAAGCGTACAACTCCTGATCGTAAGTGGGGTAGTTGAGTGTGGCTCCTCCAAGTTTCTCACTTAAATAAGCAATGGGCTTCCTCTCCCGCATCAAGACAGCACCAATACCAACACTCGAAGCATCACACTCGATCTCAAAAGTTTTAGAAAAATCAGGAAGCATAAGTAAAGGAGCTTGAGTTAACTTCCCTTTGAGAATTTGAAATACCTCTTCTTGAGCTTGTTCCCACTTGAACCCAACATTCTTTTTGATCACCTCGGTGAGTGGAGCTGCTATAGTGCTGAAGTTTGGGACGAACCGTCGGTAGAACCCAACAAATCCGTGAAAGCTCCTCACTTCACCAACGTTTGTTGGACTAGGCCAATCTTGGATGGCTTTGATTTTATCTTCATCCACTCTGAGTCCATCATCACCTACAGCAAAACCTAAGAAGACCGCATGATGTGTTCCAAAAGAGCATTTAGCAATATTAGCAAACAAGTGTTCTTTCCTAAGGATTTCTAGAACAGATTTCAAATGCATCTTATGATCATCAAGACTCTTTCTGTAGATAAGTATGTCATCAAAGTAGACAACAAAAAAATGACCACTGAATGATCGCAAGATATGATTGATCAAACGCATGAATGTACTAGTGCATTAGTGAGACCAAAGGGCATGACAAGCCATTCATACAATCCTAGTTTTGTTTTGAATGCAGTTTTCCATTCATCACCTTCTTTCATGCGAATTTGGTGATAGCCACTTTTCAAATATATCTTAGAGAAAACAGAGGAACCATGCAATTCATCAAGCATGTCATCAAGCCTAAAAAGCATAAATGTTCCATGCAAAGAACAAAGAGAATGAACTCAAAAATAAGAAGAAAATCGATTGTATTGCAATGGGAAAGGGGGTACATACTTATAGTGTTTTGAGTCAAGAAGACAATGAAAAATGCTGAAAACAATACATAAAAATCAGAACTTTGACTGAGAATGTTGAAAGTCAGTTCAAAGGTGTGGAAAACAAGGAATACTGGTCGATAGACCCTTGGGCTACTTCTGTCCAGATTCATCGAACCTAGCTGTGTTGATCAGGTCCATCGCGGTAAGGAGCATGACGCACTGTGGGCCGTCCGCGTTGGTGATCGATGAACTTTCATGAACGGATGCTTTTTTTGTCGACCCAAATTTTCAGAGAGCTTAAGTATCCTTGCTTTAAAGAGCTTAGAATGATCGATTAGAATGAAATCATCAATCTGGTCGGAAAGGTCATGTTTACGACCATCGGGGCATGCATTATGCACTAAACGGGCCAGAAGTGAAGTGATGTGTTCTGAATCAGGTTCCTCTCGTTGATGTTGAGTTCTGGTTCGACTGTTGGTCTTGGATTGTCGAATGGGTCGGGAAAGAATGGCTGAGGGACGCTCAGTTCGGTCATTAGGTCATGGTTCCAGCCTTAAGTTATTTCCAGATGCATGTGGGTCAATTCTGTACACGGCTCTGTCCGTTGATCGGGTGCGGATGGGTGGGTGAACCTCAGTTGAACTGATCTGATCGTCTTGATCACCATGCTGGGCTGGTTCCACATCCTGGGATTGCATCAATTACCATTTGAAATCTGCAATTACCAAGACAAAATGATTTGAAAACATACAGTACATCAAATATTAAAGTCATGCAATATCCACGGGTGCATCGGGTTAGTGAATGGCTCATTAAGTCTAATAAATGTTGTTTCGAAAATACCCGATCGGGTCCCGTGTCGGTTCTGGACCCGAACCTGTTACTCACGGGTCCTTCATCACTAGACTCAATAGGGTAAAATTCTAGGTTCCCGTTCAGACCCGAACCTGTATTTTCGAGTCGGGTCTGGGTAAAATATCCAGGCCTACAAGAAACATTGAAAAATATTTAGGAATCTTCATTGGCATGGGCCATGAGGCACTTTCAGATGTCTTTACTTCAGCCACTCTTTATCACCGTAATCCTCACTTTAGAACTGAGTGATATAAACTACCATTTTTTGGAAGTCTTAATTTGAGCAATTCCCAAACAGTCAACTACTTGCGTATGTTACTGGTGAAATTTCTCGACATCCGCCAACTTTGACACTGAAAAATGGAGATCAAATCACATAAGCCAACTGAAAGATCTCACAGGAACCAAAAACACAGAGCAAAAGTAATTTCCAAGAAAAATCAAACTTGTATATTAAGAATAGCTTAAACAAACTTTCTAGATTTGTTTAATCCGAATTACTCAACGTCACACTTGACAAGAGACGGAACTAATTCTTAATCTACCCAAACCCTCTCTCACTTTGGAACTCTCACAACTTTACCAAAGTGCACGCAGTCTAGAACAGCCTCTAGAACTCGTGATCTTCTTCTTTCAAAAACCGTGCCTTGAAAGAACGCTTACACCCCTATATATACTCAACTCGTATATATTGTGATAAGCCCAAATCTCCTTGTTTGCCTCATGGCAGATCCTCCTAGATTCTAGCTAGCCTCCTGGCATATCCTCCTAGAATCCTGAGTAGATATCTGATAACGACTCCCTCTGAGTTTATCCACCTTGTGTAACACACACAGCCTGGTGTGTGACATACACACTCAAACACCAATTCCCATTTCTTGTCATCGTCCTGTGTAACACACTTCAACTCCTGTGTAACACACTGGATCATCTCAACTTTGAGCTTTCATTCTCCCCCTTTTTATCTTAATGTGACACTCAAGTACCTGTTAATAAAGAGACTCATCCAAGCACAGACAATAGAGAAGCAAGACATTCATAGATAATGATTCGATAAATTCACTTGCTATTCATGAGTTCAAAAGATCCGTTGAACAGTTAAACAGAAAGAGAGTACACGAAGCAAAATAAAAACATAAGCAGCAAATGACAGTATCCAAGATGTGATACTACTCATCCTCATCACTGTCAACACTTTGCACTGGTGCATCACCATATTCTCCCCCTGCTTGAGTGCACAATAAGATAAAAACATCCCAAGATCAAGTAAGAACGATAAAAAGATCAAGAAACTACTTACTTCGACTCTTGAGCTGAATGTTACTAAGCAAGTCAATGACTTGTTGCAGATCATCACCAAGATTTGGTGATTTCTCAACTCCCCCTATTCCCCTGCCAGCTTTGCGATCTTTGACGAGAGCAGTGGGCTGTCCCATGAATTCTTCATCTCCTTCACGCATGGGAACATCTCGTTGAGAGGTAAGTAGTTGTTGAATGAGAGTTGGAAAACCAATCCTTCGTTGGACATCATCCGCAGTGTTAGCCATTCCCAGAAGTTGCTCATACACGAGGATCCCAAAGTCAGCTTTGTTCTTATGTTGAAGTGAGTAGATAAATCTCAGATGATCGGGATTCATGCTTGTGTGATTCATTGTTGGCATCCAGTTGGAACAGCACAGCTTATAGAGAACTTGATTCGTGGCTGTGAGGAATTTTGAACACATGCCTTCCCATCTTCGATGACGCCCATCCGTAAGAAATGTCACAACCGAATCTAGATTCTCCGAGTACATATCATAGTCGCAATCTCCCGGACGAAGCTCATACAGCAGGCATAAGATGCTTGGGGACAGCTCATACATGTCGCCTCGGACATAAACTGCGACTCCTGCATCAATGTCTCTAGCATCTCCAAGATTTGCCAGAAATTCCCAGATTATATTCGAACAAATGGATCAGCATCTATGACCGTATAGGTCATGTTGGCATTCACAACTATTTCTTTCACATTCTGAAGATTTGAAACATCCAGTGGAAGGTACTTCTGAAGAATGAACTTCTTGTTTTTGAATTTGAGATACCTGTCATAGGCCGCCTCAGAGAAGAACTTGGAGCTGTAAGGAGGAGATTGAGGTTGATACTTCTCAGGGTCCGACTGCACAGATTCTGCAAATCTCAATCGATGAGCTTCGTATCGTTGATCCCTTGGCAGGAAAGTGTGAGATTCGCCAGTGGCTCGGCTTGATCCACCCATCTCAAAGCGAGATTTTTTCTTGGCTTTGGTGGAGTCATGATCAGAAGAGTCAGAAGCTTGATCATGAGGAGATGACGAGCTAAACTTTCTTGATCTCGTGCGTTGATGCATGTTGATTGTGAGAGCAGCCGAGAGAGATGAGTCAAGAACGAATGCCCTAATTTTGCTCTTAATAAGACCATTAATAGTAACAATACTCAGCCCAACAGAGCCCATCGAGATATTAAGAGGCCCCCTTTTTTTTTAAATTGCACTGCAAGAACCCATCAGCCAACTCTCAAAGCAAGACACATATGTGAGAAATTTAATGAGTAACCATTGTCAACATGTCTCGACTAAACAAATACTTAGGTTCAATAGAAAGGCAAATATATTCACAGATCAGTTGTCCACATATATCTTAGAAAGAAAGACAAGATGGTATACTTACCCCACGTCATCATCACAGAGAGACCTTAAGTAACTCAAATCTGTAGCTCTTTCTCAGTCGAGTAGCTGTCACAGATCCATTTACCATAGGAGTGTCACACACCGTTATCTTGGATTGACACAGTCACACTTTTGTGTTCACTTCTACATCTTCAGTGAATCTTTTTCATCATTGACATCCATTGTACTTATTCACCAGAAACACACGCATGTTTCTGCCTAGTCAAAACAGTGATCAACACCAGATTCAAAGTGGTGCAACACCCTGATCCAGATTGAGTGTTCATCCTACTAGGCCTTTACTCCCAAGATGTAATTCTACCCAATCAAAACAGTGATCGAAACCAGATTCAAAGTGGTGTGACACCCTGATCCAGATCGAGTGTTTATCTCACTAGGCTTTCGAGTTTTTAAAGGGAGTACTTGTGTGACACACTATATTATGTGTGTAACACATGTGTTTGACCTTCTTTATCCAATCCAGACAGTGATCAAGACTCAGGTCGAAAATGTGGCAGCATCCTGACCCAAGATGAGTGTCTTTCTCAATAGGATTGTGTGACTGTGACCAAATCGATTCAGGATAGGACTCCTCACAAGGTAAATTTTTTTTTTAAAACATGACGAAACATGGGATTACTTTCTACCAAACCTACCTTCCTTTCAAGACATTCTATGCTTATTACTGAAGATCAACGATTCCTAATGCCTTTCGGAGACCCAAAACGGAATTGAAATCAAGGGGTTTAGTGAAAATATCCGCAAGTTGGTTTTCAGATGAGACATGTTCTATGACAACAAGTTTTAACTCTACCAATTCTCTCACAAAGTGGTGTCAAAGGTCAACATGCTTTGTACGTGAGTGCTGAATAGGGTTCTTTGACAAGTTAATGGCACTCATATTATCACAATGAACTAACAGAGGGTCTGAGTTGATACCGTAATCCACGAGCATTTGTCTCATCCATAGTAGTTGTGTACAACAGCTTCCAAGAGCAATATACTCGGCTTCTGCTGTGGATAGAGATACACAGTTCTGTTTCTTACTGTGCCATGACACCATGTTATTGCCGAGAAAGAAACAACCTCCTGAAGTGCTCCTCCGATCATCCACACACCCAGCCCAGTCGGCATCACAAAAACCTGCCAGGTTAACATTAGTTTCAAAGGTATAGTGGAGACCGAACTCAAGTGTACCCTTCACATATTTGATGACTCGCTTTAAAGCCTTCATGTGTGATTCCTTTGGCGAAGCTTGGTAGCGAGCACAAATACCAACACTGAGACAAAGATCTGGTCTACTAGCCATGAGATAGAGCAAACTGCCAATCATAGCTCTATACAATTTCTCATCGACCTTGACACCTTCTTCATCACGTGACAGCTTCGAGGTTGTGCTCATAGGAGTCCGAGCAACCTTGCTAGTTTGCATCCCAAACCGCTTCACCAAGTTTTTTGCATATGTGCTCTGAGAGATGAAGATTCCATCATCATCCATTTGTCGAATTTGAAGGCCAAGAAAGTAGCTCAACTCACCAACCATACTCATCTCAAACTCTTTCTTCATTGTTTGCACAAACTCATCAACAAGATGTTTCGAAGTGCTTCCAAATATAATATCATCGACATATACTTGTACTACTAGAAACTTCTGATCCGACCCTTTGACGAACAAGGTTTTATCCACACCTCCTCTTTTGAAACCAGCTGCAAGGAGAAATTGTGTAAGTCTTTCATACCATGCTCTAGGAGCTTGTTTCAAGCCGTAGAGAGCCCTTTTTAACTTGTACACATGGTCTGGATGATGCGGGTCTTCAAAACCTTTTGGTTGGGAGACATAGACCTCCTCCTGGAAGTAACCCATTGAGAAATGCACTCTTGACATCCATTTGATACAGCTTGATTCGAAGGTTGCATGCTATGCCAAACAGAAGTCGGATTGACTCAAGACGAGCCACAGGTGCGAATGTTTCGTCGAAATCCACTCCCTCAATCTGAGAGTAGCCTTGAGCTACAAGTCTGGATTTGTTCCTGACTACATTGCCATTTTCATCAGTCTTGTTCTTGTGTATCCATTTAGTTCCAATGATATTAGCATTTTCTGGTCTTGGAACCAGATCCCACACTTGAAGCCGAATGAACTGTTCCATCTCTTCATGCATTGAGGCTGTCTAGAACTCATCTTCTAAGGCTTCCTGAATATTTCTTGGTTCAATTAGAGAAATGAAGCATTCGAGCTTGGCCATCTCGGATACAAAACATGCCAGCTTCACCATCTCCTTGAAGTCAATTTGTCTTTTCCGTGTCACTCTTTCATCAAAAACTCCTCCAATTGCATCCTCAGGAAGTGATTCTTATGCACACTGATTGTGTTGGACTTAATCTCATCTTCTTCATCTGCAACCTCATCGCCATCTGATTTAATGTTGTCGTCACAACCAATGTGATGTGTGACACTCACATTTCTCTGTGTAACACCCTCTTGGTAAAAACCAACACGATCATCAAACACCACGTTGACTTTGTCATCAATCATATTTGTTCTGGAGTTGTATACTCGGAAAGCACTGCTGTTGGTTGAATAGCCAAGGAACATTCCAACATCACTTTTGGCATCAAACTTTCCCAAATGATCCTTGTCATTGAGGATGTAACACAAGCATCCGAATACATGACAATATCCAAGATTTGGTGTCTTTCCTTTGAAGATCTGATATGGAGTTGTCTTCGTTTTGGGCTTGACATAGACTCGGTTTATGATGTAGCACGCCGTATTGATTGCTTCAGCCCAGAAGCCGGATGGAACGCTATTTCCCAGCAACATAGCTCGAGCCATTTCTTCTAATGTTTTGTTTTTTCGTTCCACTACTCCATTCTGTTGAGGTGTTCGTGGAGCTGCATATTGATGTTGAATCCCTTGGTCTTGACAGAAACGATCAAACTGATCATTCTGGAATTCACCTCCATGGTCGCTCCTGATTTGCACTATGCCTCCTTTCTCTTGTTTGAGTTGAAGTGCAAGAATCTGGAAACTGTCAATAGCATCTGATTTATTCCTCAGGAATCTGACCCATGTGAACCTGGAAAAATCATCAACTAACACAAAGATGTATCGCTTTCCAGAAACACTTTCAGGTGAGATGGGACCCATAAGGTCCATGTGAATAAGCTCAAGAATACGTTTAGAGTTAGTTTGAGTTACCTTCTTGTGTTGAACTTTGACTTGTTTCCCTTGGCAGCAAGCACCACACACGACATCTGTCTGACTCTCAAGATCAGGTACTCCTCTAACTACTTCAGCTTTTACCAACCTTGCAAGCCCATGCGAGTTCATGTGCCCAAGCTTCTTGTGCCATAGATCGATCTGAGTATCTTTAGCTGAAAGGCATTGACTAGCTGGTTTCCACATATAGCAGTTATTTTCAGATCGAAATCCGCACAACACGAGGTTACCTTTGACGTCAACAGCTTGGCATTCTTTGCTTGTGAATGTAACTCGTAAGCCCTCATCGCACAGTTGACTGATGCTTATGAGATTGGATTTAAGGCCATCCACATAGTAAACATTTACCAGTCTAGGTAAGTCAGCTCGTTCCATGATTCCAACTCCTCGAATCTTCCCTTGACCACCGTCTCCAAATGTAACTCTCCCTCCCTTGATTTCTTCCATTTTTTCAAGACAATTGCGATTTCCTGTCATGTGTCTTGAGCATCCACTGTCAAAGTACCAAGGTATTTCAGTGGTGGTTATTGTTCTCCGTGGTAGTATAAGCCACATTTGCTTCAGTCGCAATAACTTCATCAAGAGTATATTGCCGATCAGATGTACAATCTTTAGATGTCGCCTTTCCACTGATGTGTGACACACATGTTCTGATGTGTAACTCTAGCTCTGGAGCGAAGCATGAATCCTCTTTGATGAACGCCATATTGCAAACTACCTCTTTACC
The DNA here is from genome assembly GCA_905132765.1 of Moricandia arvensis. Classification (NCBI taxonomy): domain Eukaryota; kingdom Viridiplantae; phylum Streptophyta; class Magnoliopsida; order Brassicales; family Brassicaceae; genus Moricandia; species Moricandia arvensis. Next base: position 20,160 of record CAJHQP010001452.1, on the reverse strand, counting down.
TGGTCTTTGTGCCGTTACCAGAGGTCTTGAGGGTTCTTCAAGGAATTTTCGAAGAGACTGAGCTCTATTCCTAAAGGTAGGATATAGATCAGTCTTGGCAATCCACACATGTCCATATCTGCTTGGTTCAACGTGACATTTGTTTAATCTCCAGGCGCGTTGATATTGATTTCTTCGAAAGTTGCAATAAGTAACCTTGTGGCCAGGTTTTCCACAGAAAAGACATCCATTTCTCCTTTTAAGTACCAGTTTTTGTTCTGAGGATTCATTCGTTGGATTGATTCGCCTCTCTTCCTTTCCTTCACCAGGAGTCGTTGCCTTCACGAATTTGATTCCTTTAGTTGTATCAGCTGTGAGAGACCCATTTCCTTGATATCCGAGACCAAGACTGATCTTAGGAGACTGTCCAAGTGTGAGAATGTGATCCAAAGTGGTTGACCCAGCGTTAAGCATTCTTAACTTCTTGTAGTTATCACTGAGTTCTCTTTGCAACAGTTGGCTTTTCTCAAGTTCTTCACTAAGCAACTGCTTAACTTGATCGTATTTGTTATCCAAGTTCTTCAAACTGTATGCCTGATCCGATAAGTTTTTTCAAGAATCGGTATATCGTCTTTCTTCTTAATGACAGTATCTGAGTTGACACATGATTCAGGCGTTTCTAATTCCAGAATGTTTACTTGAGCCTTCAACATGGCCCGGTCTTTAATAAGTTGAAGATTCTCAAGACTGAGTTCCGTGAACTTATCAAACAGAGATCGATATTCTGTCTTGAGATCAGTGGTGTCTTTTTCTTGATCATGTTCTGAGTCTGAATCAGATTCTGAGCTTGAAGGTGTTTCAAGTGTGTCATCCTGTCCGACTAGAGCAACAAAATTCAGCATTAGTTCTTCACCATCACTGTCATTGTCGGATTCTGTGTCACTGAAGCACACAAGCGATTTGTCTTTCTTCAGGTTGTTGGGACATTCACTCCTGGTGTGGCCATACCCATTGCATTCAATACACTTTAGCTCTTTTCTTTTAGTCAAAGGACACTCATTGCGGTAGTGACCAAACCCTTCACACTCATGACATTGCACCTCCTTCTTCCGAGTTCCCTTTCCAGAGTCATTCCTGCTTTGTTGATTGGATGATCGCTCGTTGTCTCGGTTTTGATAACGATTCAAGGTGCGGTTCTGACCTTTCTCAACCCTTTTGATCATTTTGTTGAAATTGCGAGCCATAAGACTCATATTATCTTCGATACGCTTTACTCGATCATCTTCTTTCGTCTCAGCAGCAAACGCTATGCCCTTTTGTCCTTTAGGAAGTTCTTCTATTCTTTCTAGTTCATGAACCTTGAGAATTCCAGCAAGTTGATCAAACTTCATCTCATCGGTGTTTGCAGCAATCTTGAGTACAACTTTATAAGCCTCAAAACGAGGAGGTAGACATCGCAACAATTTCTTGACCAATTTTTTCTCGTTGTATTTCTTGCCAAGTACTGAAGCTTCATTAGCAATTGAGCTGATTTTAGATATAAAGCTTCCAACTGATTCGTCTTCTTCCATTCGCAAGTTTTCAAATCTTGAAGCCAGATGATCTATTCTTGTACGTCGTACACTCGTATTTCCTTCAAAATGATTGATAAGAGTATCCCAAGCTTCTTTTGCTGATTCACACCCTTGTATGAGTTTAAACTGATCAAGATCAACAGCAGAAAAGATTGTGGTGAGAGCCTTGGAGTTAAACTTGGAAGCAGCTTTATCAGAGTCAGTCCACCTATCTTTCGGTTTAGGAGCAACCGTCTTGTCTTCCATAATCATTGTTAGAATGCTCCATCCTTGTTCAATTGCCGTCCAAGCGTCCTCATCTATGCCTCTGATAATGTGACGCATCCTAGCTTTCCAATGTCCGAAGTTTCCTTCATCCAGCATGATCGGTTTTTGCAAAGCCACAAGTTCCTTCATGGTTTCCATGAGAGTTGCAGGATCTCAACCTGTGAGTAGACAGGCAAGTCTACAGAGGTGTCCTGCTCTGATACCAAAATGAAAGATCTCACAGGAACCAAAAACACAGAGCAAGAGTAATTTCCAAGAAAAATCAAACTTGTATATTAAGAATAGCTTAAACAAACTTTCTAGATTTGTTTAATCCGAATTACTCAACGTCACACTTGACAAGAGACGGACTAATTCTTAATCTACCCAAACCCTCTCTCACTTTGGAACTATCACAACTTTACGAAAGTGCACGCAGTCTAGAACAGCCTCTAGAACTCGTGATCTTCTTCTCTCAAAAACCGTGCCTTGAAAGAACGCTTACACCCCTATATATACTCAACTCGTATATATTGTGATAAGCCCAAATCTCCTTGTTTGCCTCCTGGCAGATCCTCCTAGATTCTAGCTAGCCTCCTGGCATATCCTCATAGAATCCTGAGTAGATATCTGATAACGACTCCTTCTGAGTTTATCCACCTTGTGTAACACACACAGCCTGGTGTGTAACACATACACTCGAACGCCAATTCCCACTTCGTGTCATCGTCCTGTGTAACACACTTCACCTCCTGTGTAACACATTGGATCAACTCAACTTTGAGCTTTCACCAACAACACTGCCTATCTCAAATGGGTTCGTACACACCAACTCATCTGGCATGACTGACTGGACTTCTCATAAAAGGTTTTCTAAAAACTATCTACGGTTGATGTACCTTGTTATTTATCAGTTTAAGACCATCATTTCGACTCTATTTAGAGGTTGATATGTATGTCTAGACTATATTTTAGAGCCTTTCCAAGTCAATATATGTTTTGGAGCATTATGAATATAGTGGAGCTTGTTAGAGCATTCAGAGAAAATATCCAGTAGTTGTTCACGATCAGCTAAATCTGAGTCGAAGTCAGGCATGACCAACGATCGACGGAGCATCTTTGCTGCCGATGGATGGCCTACTCGCAGAAGTGTTGGCCAAATTCAAACCAAGTCAAGAAAATTAGGAGAATGCCTGTGAACGAGTTTTGACCTAGTTTATAAAGTTTTTGCCATTGTTTGGCAAAGAGACGCAAATTTCATATTATAGAAAGTATTATTTACAACTTTTGAGTTTTCTTAGTAGCTTGGGGGAGAAGATCTGAAATTATTCAGAGCTTTGTACTGGAACCCCATTATTTATTCTATGCATTATCTTATTCAGTTTATCATGCTTTCTATGATTATGTCGGAGTAATTCTCTTGTTAGATTTAGCGTTTACAATGGTATTGATGAATAAGCCAAAAAATATGATTGCTAGGATGAAGAGATATCAATCTTTGGAATTGTGTTTAATGCTTGTGTTGTAGATTAGCTAACAGAAACCTGAACTTAGGACATGTACAACTACAAGAGTAGGTTATGTGCCAGAATTAATTCCATTGGTCTAGTTTATTAGATACATGCGAGAGCAGATTTAATTAACCTAGCGAACGAACTTCCTGTCTGATAACCGTCGATTGATACTCGGCCTTAGCCATCGATCGACGGTTGACTCCTCTTCGCATACGAGAGTTGGAACGAGAGGGGGTCTGATTTGTGATTAAGGTCCTTGCATATTTATAATTCTCTGCTTCCTATCTACTATAATTCACTTGCATGAAACCCTAGATCTACCTTTTTCATATTTAAATCAACTTAACTTATTTAAACAATTTTCTTTTTGGAATAAAACATATAAATAAATCTCCTATTTATAGCTTGCCTAGTTAACCTTTAGAATTCAGAAATTTATTGTGTACCCTCGCTCTCTGTGGATTCGATCCCTAAGTACTATAATTAGACCTCTCTTGACAAGAGTAGTTCATAGGGTTAATTTGATAGATTGCATACTTTAAAATAAACCTTAACCCGCACGCTGTCAAATTTGGCGGCGTTGCCGGGGAGCAAGGATCACCATTAGATTTATTTTTTAGGGTTTAGTCTAAACTTTTTCTTTTATTGCAAGTTACAAAAATTTTATTTTTCTTGTCTTTTAGGTGCATGCCCGTCAGTACCAGAAGCAAAAAGAACAAGGAATTACTCTTCCCAGACCCGTTGCAATCAAACGTTCCATCCGCAAACAGATACGAAAAGCATCGATCGACAGTAGCACTCAACTGCGGTCGATTATCATTCACCAACATCGATCGATAGTACCCACACGACATCGATCGATAGTACCCACACGACATCGATCGATGGTAGCTCGCAAAAGATGATTGCGACTTTGGTTGTGGTTCGAGATGAGAGAGGAGACCTGTATGACCTTGAGGGTCATCTGCGTAATGCCACCGGTAAGAGAATTGACGATCATTGGGATGTAATCCCTGAACAACAAGCAGACGCTGCAATAGCTCAACATGAAGCAGACGCTTCTGTAGCTTGACCTGAAGCTGCCTCCGAAACTGGCAGGCTACAATTGTCCGTACTAGTTCTATGCTAACATATCTGCTATTCGTCCTCCATCTTTTCAGAGGAATGATTTTGAGATCAAACCGTCCTTCTTCTCACTTGTTGCACATACACCCTACCATGGATTATGGCATGAGCACCCGATGGATCACCTGGAGCGATTTGAGGAACTAGTATCTGCTATTAAGGCCAATGGAGTCCCTGAGGACTATGTATTCTGCAAGCTCTTCAAGTACCCACTTGCTAGAGATGCTTTGCATTGGCTTAAGCAACTACCACCAGGATCTCTGACATCCCGGACTGACATCAAGAATGCATTCTTGCACAATTTCTTTGATGATGCACGAGCAGAAGACTTGAGGAACAGGATCGCTACATTCAGACATGAGCCTAGAGAATCATTCAGAAGCTCTTAGTTCAGATTCAAGTCATACCAGAGAGATTGTCCACATCACAGTTTCAATGAAGTGCATCTACTTAGCACTCTCTTTAGAGGTATTGATCTGCAATACCAAATGGCTTTAGATATAGATAATGAAGAGAACTTCAGCACTAGGAGTCCAGAAGATGCAACAAGGCTTATTGAAAACTTGGCTTCTAGCAATAGCACCAAGAACACTGACTATGAGAGGAAGAACTCAGCTTCATCTTTGAGCACGGAGCAGATAGATGAAATCAAGGCAAAGCTGGACAGTGTTCAGAAATTTCTCAAGAAGAAAGAAGTGAAAGCCATGGAAGAAGAAGATAAGGAAGAGGATGTGAATTTTGTTGGTTGAAACGGTTACCAGAGATCAGGAAATCCAGGCTACACCAGGAACTCCTATGGTGGCAACAAGAGTAACTACAATCAGAATTCACAACCACAAAAGGCGCATGAGAGCAAGTTGGAAACTATGGTTGATAAAATACAGGAGAAGCAGCAACATATGACTGTGAAATTCAATGGGAAGATAGATTTCCTGTACGTCAACCTCAACACAAAGTTTGAGAATCTCAACACTCATGTCAAGAAGTTGAGAATCAAGTGGTCCAAACAAGTGAGTCAATTCAGAGACAAGAGACCCTAATTAAGGAGAAAGGGGAAGCTAGTCAGAATCACCATGCCAGTGCATTGATAAGTGAAGATTTCTGGCAAGAAGTGAAGAGAGAACCGACACCAATGCAAACTGTCGAAGGACATGGAACTCTCTACACGGAAAGCTAGCGTCGATCAATAGTTCCCAACAACCGAAACGATTCATTTACCAAGTCTGAGTGCCGACCTATTTGTCAGACCTTCAAGGATGGAGATTCAAGAACAAAACACCGATATACCTGATCCCATGACAACATAAATGAACTCTATAAGGAAAAAGAAGATTCCCAAACATTTTCGCAGAGAAGCAACTGACAAATAGATGGATGGATTTGCCAAAAGAGTTTTTAAAATTTCTTTAGATACTCAATTTGATGATGAATATTATACTCATAGATTGTGAATGATTTTCAGGGAATCCAAGGATACAGAAAAGGACATAGAGCACATGTTCATTGACCTTAGAGAGAAGATGAAGCAGAAGACTACTCTCAAGAAGAAAAGTGATCCTAGGAAATTTGTGATTTCATGTTTCGTCAAAGGTCACCAGTATCCGAACGCCCTCTATGATAATGGATCAGCAGTTAGCATCATGCCTAGAGTGATGACATAGAAGCTAAGCCTGAAAGTGCAGCCTTCTAGTGATTCATTCACCTTTGTGGATTGCTCCAAAGTGAATTCATGAGGGATAGCCAGAGACGTCCTAGTGCAAATTTGTAACGCCTTAGTTCCAGTAGACTTCCTTGTGATGGATATAAAGATTGATTGGAACTCTTCCTTACTCCTTGGAAGAGCATTCATGGCAACAATGGGAGCTATCTACGACATGAAGACAAACATGTTGTATCTATCCTTGATTGATCCATAAATTTTTTATGAACCTGTTAAAGTCAAGATCAAGGCTACTCAGATAGAATTGGATAATGATCCAGGTTTGATTGTTACATGCTTCTGCAAATACGATCAAGACGACGAGCCTGTGCACACATCACCGATCGACACCCAACCCTTGGCATCGGTCGACACTGGCTTCAATCAGAACCTGCATGAAACCCACCCTTCGGCATCGATTGATACTCTCTCTCCACCATAAGTCGACGGTTAGGCCACAAATCAGAATGACGAAGACAGTCAAGAAGACATAGTCTACATTGGGAAACAATACCGTGAGAGGATGCCAGAAACCAACAACTCGGAGTACGATGATTCTTACTTCGAAGAAGAAGCAGTCGAGCACCATGATTTTGCACTCGAAGAGACTGCAAATTTCAGAGTATCCTATGGAAGCTGAAATGCAGCATCGATCAGCGGTGAATACCATCGATCGACGACAATCCGACATGATGCGATAACGATTACGACTACCTCAGACCAGATGAGTTTGAAATTATGAGGGACCCATATGGATATGCACGAGCAATGGATGAAAGGATTCTCAATGTGTCCAAGGATGATATCGCATACATACTGACTAAGGCCAACTGAGCATGTAATCTGTTCAGAAAATGAACATCGATTGGGGCAGTCAGTTTAGCGTCGATCGACGGCAACATTTGGCCATCGATCGACAGTCACCACGCAGCATCTGGTTAGAGGCTGGTAATAGAGGAGTTATTACAAGACAAGCTTTATGGAGTTTACTTTTCTCTGGACTTGAAGAGGGATAGTGTCAACCAGATTTTGGACGATATTTCAGAGCCCACAAATGCCAGACTTAACATGTTGATGGGAAGAATTTAAGAACTAGAAGAAAGGATGAGCAGATTGGCGTTTGCCTAGAGGAAGATGGAAAATCAGAAAACCATAGCAGATGAGGCTGTAAGAGGCATCGGTGCATGGTTTGAGGCGAGCAGAGAGTATGTGGATACTTGCTATCCACATTGGTTTGATGAACCACCTTCCTAGTTCAGAAGTCAAAACGCCGAGCTTAAGACTATAACCAAGCGCTGAGTGGGAGGCAACCCACTGTGTAGTAAGTTTTATTTGATTTTTCATTATTTAGTGAATACTTAAGGTTTTTATTTAATTACTTTAGGTTTTCAAAGGAGGAGTAGAACAGTTCGAAACCACCATAGGTTGACACCAGGACCTCACCATTGGTCGACGGCTTGGATGGTTCACCATCGGTCGACACTCAAGATCGGTCGACACTCCTTACGGAGTTTGGTAACCTCGACTTTCTCCCAACCTTTTACTTATGTTTTAGTTTTTATTAACCAATCCCGGCGGGATATCACTGGGGACAGTGTTATTCAAGTCTGGGGGAGGTTCGCTGATGGTTTTATCTGTTTTGTGATTTTATCTATTAAGTTTTTTCAAATAGTTTTTATAGAGTCAAGAAGAGGATTATGACCAGAACTTATTTATTGACTAACCACACTATAGTACCATTCTTAGATATGTTGATTGCAGAGATTACTAGAGATGCCAAAGTGGATCATCATGCCATTAGATCACACTTACTAAGTAAGTTTGAAGGAACCAAAGCTGATCTCCAACCTAATACTGTCTATTTTTCTTGCTTTTGGGCTTGGTATACATCAGATCGGATTCCTTCTGCAAGTTTGTAAGGTTTTAGTCTGTGTATTTCTGATTCCCTTCTCTCTCTCTCTCTCTCTCTCTCTCTCTCTCTCTCTCTCTCTCCCTCTCTCTCCCTCTCTCTCTCTCTCTCTCTCTCTCTCTCTCTCTCTCTCTCTCTCTCTCTCTCTTCAGGATGTATACGATGGATGTTTCGCGTAAGTTTTACAAGGACTGGATAGCATAGAAGTGAATTGAGAATGTCTCTCGCAAATTACTCGTGATATTTGCAAACGACGAATGTGTTTTCCTCATTCTCTTTTCCGCATTGCAAAGTCATTTTTCATGACATCGATCTTGTTTTCCCGTAGGCTCTTCTGTATAAAATGTTATAGTTATACAAAGTAATGGATAATCGGTTTTATGAGGCATCACATTGCCTAAATAATTTTCTGTCTACTCATGCGAGAGTTTGCTTTGTCGAAAGCGTTTCTTAATGCGGAGACAATTTTTTTTTGAAGTGTGGGAGTATACGAGTATAGTATACGTACCTACTACCTCCTTTTTTACGAAATAAAACGGCTGAACCGATATTTTGAAGGGTTGTGTACATTCTTTCTTTCGAAGATTGGGATGATCGACAATCCATGCCGGTTTAAAGACGACGCTAGGATTGGGACTTGGTGGCTTTCAGGTTGACAACTAGGAATATGTCGGTTTTAATAAAATTGCTAGGAACGAGTCGGTTTTAAGACGATGTTCGCGTTTCTAGTTCCTTCTTTCTTTAGGAAGCGAGCTGAGTGTTTGTGGTGATCTTTTCTAGGTTTTATGAGAGTTTAGATCGGTTCGCAAGATCTATCTGAGCAGGCGCAAAAAAATAGATCGAGACAAGAAATGCCTACGACTTAGTTCGCTAGACTATTCTCCTAGTACTAAGTTCTCTAAATTTTTATGGCGATCTCCGAAGCGTTTTTATTTATTAGTAGCTTCCTATGAAAATTCCTAGTCTGATTACAAATAGTTCCAAGACGGCCATACCTTAGTTTTTTCGATTGTTTGGGTTCACCTCTTCTCCGTTTTTCTTGCTCATCTCCCCTTGCTTTTCTCATGTCTGTACGTCCCTTAAGAATGGTAACACTATTAGTCCTTCCTGGCAGCGTTTAGGCTCGAACCTGTCTTGCAGTTTTTATCGTAAAGTTTCAACAGTAACTCCAATCGAGACGAAACAAGAGATGTTTTGATCGAGATTTAAAGGAGAACACTAAGATGAAGGTAAGGGCGAGTAGGATTTCCAAGAGGGCGAGTAGGATGCCTACGAGGTCGAGTAGGAGCAAGCCAAGGAGTTTAGGCGAGTCTTACTTGTTTTTGTCATAAAATCCCAATGGAAACTCCGATTGAGATAAAACGAAAAGCGTTTTGATCGAGATTTGAAAGAGAACAAAAAGGAGAAGCTCATCAGGGCTTTCCAAATTCTCCATGAGGCGAGTTGGAGGGAATAAATCCAACTCGCAATCCGGGCGAGTTGGACGGTGTGCGTTCAACTTATTTTAATCGTAAAATCTCAACGAAAACTCCGATTGAGAGGAAAGGAAAACCGTTTCAATCGGGATTCAAAAAAGAACACAAAATGTTATAAGAAATGCTCATTTGTTAAAACTCGCCGAACGGGCGAGTTAGATGGTTGGTTTGGTGCAACTCGCAGAATGGGCGAGTTTGGACGGCTCATTCGGTCTAACTTGCCCCTTCGGCAAATTGAACTGGTCCAACTCGCTGAACGGGCGAGTTAGATGGCTCGTTTGGTCTGACTTTCCTGTTTGGCGAGTTGTACTGGTCAAACTTGTGCGTCCAACTTGTTTTGATTGTAAAATCTCAACGAAAACTCTGATTGAGACGAAACGGAAACTCCGATTGAGACGAAACAAAAAGCGTTTCAATCGGGATTCAAAGAAAAACGCAAATGTGATCGAAAGGACTGCTCGTTTGGTCAAACTCGCCCGTTCTGTGAGATGGACGGTTCGTTTGGTCCAAATCGCCGAATGGGTGAGTTTGGAAGGCTCATTCCGTTTACCTCGCCCGTTCGATGAGTTAGACTGGTCCAACTCGCCGAACGAGCAAGTTAGATTACTCGTTTGTTCCAACTCGCCCGCTCGAAGAATTGGACTGGTCCAACATGTGCTTCTAACTTGTTTTGATCGTAAAATCACAATAGAAACTCGGATTGAGATGAAACAAAAAGAGTTTCGATCGGGATTCAAAGGAGAACGCAAATGTGATCAAAAGGACTGCTCGTTCAGTCAAAACTTGCCTGTTTGGCGAGTTGGATGGTTCATTTTGGGTCCAAATCGCCGAACGGGCGAGTTAGATGGCTTGATTGGCCCATCTCGCCTGTTCGGCGAGTTGGACTGGTCCAACATGTGCGTCTAACTTGTTTTGATCGTAAAATCTCAACATAAACTCCGATATAGACGAAACAAAAAGCGTTTCGATCGGTATTGAAGGAGAACACAAAGGTGATCCAATATCTGTTTGTTCGGTCAAACGGGCGAGTTGGATGGTTCATTTTGTCCAACTTTCCGAATGGACGAGTTGGACAGCTTTTTCGGCGGGTTGGATTGGTCCAACTTGCTGAACGGGCGAGTTGGACGGCTCGTTTGGTCCAAATCGCCCGTTCGGCGAGTTGGACTGGTCCGATTCGAGTTTTGATGGTATGCTGTTGCGGTCGTTTCGTAAATGTTTTCAATTTTTTTCTACGAAAGTTGAATCATAAAATGCTAACTTGTTTCACTTTGCGAACGATGTTCCATAAAATATTGTCGAGTTTGATTTTACGAAAGCTGTTTCGGAAACTGTTGTTGAGCTTTTCATATTAATAAAGTTATTCCGTAAAATGTCATGAGTTTAGTTTTACGAAAGCTGTTTTGTAAAATGTTGTTGAGTTTAATTTTACGAAAGTCATTTTGTAAGCGTGTTGTTATGTTTGGCTGTACGAGTGCCGTCTTTTTCAGAAAACTTACGTTTTAGCCTATGAATCTTTGGCTTAAATGAGGTTAATTATCAGGAGTCGACTTAATAGAAGATTTTCTCGTTTCCGCAGCATTGATCCGAGGGGATTTTGAATATTTTTTCCGAGGTAAGTTTAAGTGACACTCATCGAGAATTCACTGAATATGTCTCGTAGAATTGAAGCTTGAGTTTTTACGAAATCTTTGGTTTCAAAAAATGTTTTAGCAGTTAGGGATACGATCTCTCGTTTTGCTTAGTTTAGTTTTCGTCAGCCGTTTAGGTTTTTAGTGATTCAATAGAGATTGACTTCGTTTCTTCGAAAATTGTTCGTAAGAAGTACAACAGTGGGGGTCGTGCACCCGGTTTGCTGTGCTTCCTATCCCCGTGAGTAATCTAGGGTTTCTCAGAAATTTCTGGGAGAGCAAGTTTTATTTTCCGAAAAGTTTTTGAAAAAGGTCCTTTGGTCGAAGCCTTATGCGCTGAGATTTTTCCAACTCGAACTTTATGGGGTTTGGTAGATTTTATCGTTGCCCCTTTTTGTTTAGTAAGAGAAATCGTGAGCTTGTTTCGGTGCCCCACCTGTGGGGAAAAGTTGCAACTAGGTTTTCGATTTTCTCAAGCACTGTGGCGTTTGCATAAGTGTTGGCGATGGGAGCAATCACTACTGGAGTTCTTTTACCAGCGTTGCTGTGAGCTGCGGTACTTTCGTATTTCCAGAAATTGTTTCGATCAAGCATTTTGTGGCCATGAGTTAGAGTAATCCGACCCCCTCCTTCTAGCGCCAAACTGTGGGAACTGAAATTTTCACCGTCGATTTCCGTAAAATACGGAAAGTCAAGAAACACTAACTTTCCCTGAGGTCCCGAATTCCCTGTGAGATCCAACGACAAATAATCGAATAAAGGCGAAAATATGAAAAGATAAAAAACGAATTTAGAAAACAATAGATCTTTATTTCGAGTTTGTGTATGAGTGCTCCAGAGACAAAAGCGTACATGAAGCTTGTATGGAAACAGGATCACAATAGGAATTCGTATAACATAAGCAGTAAAACGAGACAAATTTTTCTAGCTCTACCACCTATGTCGAGAAAAACCTATTTTCTGCAACTCGCTTAGCAATAGACGAAAAAGATGAAAAAGGTTTGAAGGATTTGGGACTGGACCTTAAGAAAGGCTGCCTACGTACCCCTTTGGATGATCAAGTCGGACGTAGTTCAATTAAAAGAGTGGACCAAGAGATCGAAAAGCCGGAGCAATTTCGTCTGGTAATCGAGTTCCAGTCATAGAAACCGAACTTGTCAAGAATAGCTTAGGGTTTCTAAGTGCAATGAGTTGTAGAATCTAAAGAAATCAGAATCTTCAAACAAAGATGGAGAAACGTCTGAGTATAACTCTGCTGTTTTAGCCACCCAAGTTCTAAGTTCTTCTAAGCTAACAGAGCTTCTCTAGGTCTAATTCTTCGCATCCTTAGGCCTTTTGCTTTATCTCCCTTTATATGTGCCTTCTGGGTCAGTTTCCCTTTCCTTTTTTACCCTAGGTCGAGTTTATCGCTTAGCGAAATATTCCTTTTTATCTCGATCTTCATCATTATCTTGGAAACTTGACATTTATTATCTGAACTTAACATTTATCTCTTCTTGCAAGATAAAAGATACGTCATTTCAATTGGGCTCTTTTTTCGTATAAAACCGCTAGTGGCCTTTTAGCCGAGTTTTAGACCTTCTCGGGCCGTTTGTCGACTTAAGTGTTTTCAAGATTTTGTCGAAAGAGCTTTTCTGAAACGACGTCGATGCCGACGAGAGTTCGAAGTTTTCGTATAGTGCAGGCAACCTTAGGTATTTAGTTAACCATAGCCATTTTACACGATCAATTCAAACTTTATACGAGGAAACGAGTTCTTGCGGTAAAGTTCTAACGTCAATTCTGATCGAGACGAAACAAGAACGAGTTCGATCCGGTTTCGAAGGAGGGAGTTACGAGGATGGGAAGAAAATGGATTGATGCACTTAACTCGCCGAATGGGCAAGTTGGATTGCTCGTCCAAATCAACTCGCCCATTCGGCGAGTTAGATTTCCAGCTCGCCAAATGGGTGAGTTGGACGTCTTGTTTGATCCAACTTGCCAGGTTGGTCCAACTCGCCCGTTCGGTCCAAATCGCTCATTCTGTCCAACTCGCCCGTTCGGTCCAACTCGCCCATTCGGTCCAACTCACTCGTTCAACGAGTTGGACGGCTTGCTTGGCCTACTCTTCCGTTCGATGAGTTGGACAATCGAGCCTTATAGTCGTTTCATTGTTTTGATTATCGGGGATTCGTTTGTCTGAGGCCTAGAGTAACTTTTCTCGAGGACTTATCATGCAAACCCTCCTTTAGGATCCATACGAAACTCGATTTCGGTTTTTCCACTCTCTTTTTTCAAAATATTATCTCTCTCTTTTCAAAAAGGACATTTCTCGGGAAGTTTCTGACGTTGATTCTGTCGTGACCGATTTTGACCCCAACACTTCTCATCAGGTCCATCTAGATCAGAACGTCACGTCTACAATGCCCACTTTACATGTTCTTCTTAGGCCTGGACCGTGTCTGAACCTGGAGGAGAGTTATTCTGCCGGAGGTAGACCTGGGTCCAGTAGATATTTTCACGCTTAGAGCCTGTTTAGCTCGATTGATCTTAACATGATTCTGGATCCTTATCTTGCATTGGAATGGATGACAATAGTTATAGATTTGGTTTGTGACCCTGATTGCGGTGAATCTCATTGGCACATGGCCTGATCACGAATCATAGTACTTCAATGGGTACTTGATTTTCTTATCGTATGCTTGTTCCTAGCCCAAAATGAGATATTGGAAATAAATGGCTGCAATGGGTTCTTGTTATTTAGTCTTATGGAAGTGCATACTGCTGGCACCAGTTTAGCGTTGTCTTGATATCTTGTTTGGAGACCAGATTCCTTCGTATCAAGTTGGAATCATACTAGGGTGACATAAAGGAAAGGAACGGTTAATTCCTAATTTTTCCTGCGAATCTCCTTTTTGCTTCCGAGGGATATGATATTTTTTTTTGGAAAGATAGACTCAGAGTCCTTGATAGGGAGATTTAACTTATTTCTGAATATTTGGAAATCGTCACCTTTCCTTTTCTTTGTCCACCGTAGAGACATAGAGTAGCATATATATGGGTCCATAGATGTTATGTTGGCTTCACTTTTCTTCTCTACCTCTTTCATCTATGCTTAAGAGAATGAATAACCATCTCGGAGTCCCTTCGTTTCCAGCTTCGTTTGTAGGCGGTCGAATGAGGCCCCAATGTCTTTTTGGGAGCCCTTTCTCGTCCCCTGTATCTTCATGGGGAAAGGTGCCTGAAGCTGATGAAGTTATCCTGGCGGCTCCCTTATGGCACCATCATTCATGGAGACTAGACGAGGATGGACCTCGTTCTGAGATCCGAGGTGAGGAGATTGGGAGGAAATAGCCCGTTCCTCCGTCCATAGAATTGAGGAGTCCCACAGATTTTTAGCGCGTTCCAGATGGGGGAATGAAAGAGGTAGCTATCTTTGAAGCTTACTTGAAGGCGGGTCTTAGGGGCTGTTTCCCTAATCTAAAAGCCGAAGTTGCTTTCATATTTTGGTTTCTCTCCTTCTTAGCTTACTCTTTGACTTGATGGACCGTGATTGTTATCCAGGTGCTGGGAGAGTTTTATGGCATCCCTTTTGGGATGTGGGAGATTCTGTATTCTTACTATTTCGCTCCTTTAGCCGACAAAAAGGAATTTACCACATCCTTTCTCCCGATGGCGAGCCCATAGCTGATGAAACGTTGAGGGGAACCAGAGGTCGCTATCGCTTTGGAGACCAGTGGAATACAAGATACATGTTTATGAATGTTAACTGGGCTTCCGGCTTTCCCTGTTTTGGTGTATTGTTGGTGAGTTTATCTAGATTCTTCTCCTTTTTTTGTTGTTAGATCCGACCGTCGATTTTCTTACAGTTGCATGATACTTGTTTATGCTGTGCCTCGAACAGTATCCCTTCATGGAGAGACGGCGGTGAAGTGTTGGGGTCAAAATTGGTTATGACGGAATCAACATCTGAAACCTACCGAGAAATTACGTTCTTTGTGTAAGAAATAGATAATGTCTCAAAAAGGGAAACAGAGAAAAGCGGGGTCAAATCTCGACTTACCACAAAGGAGCGGTATGCACACACAAGTGTTCAGGAAAAGTTTGTCCAAACACCGCAGGTAAACGTATCCCGAACGGCAGTACAATGAAACGACTAAAAGACTCGATCATCTAACTCCGCGGACGGAGGAGATGGCCGAGCAAGACGTCCAGCTTTTCAAACGGGCAAATCAAGCCACTTGGGCCGACCAACTTGCTCGTATGGAAAGTTGGACGGTACGGACCGACCATCTCGCCCGTATGGCGAGTTGGACGGCAAGGACTGACCAACTCGCCCGTATGGCAAGTTGGACAAGCCCAACTCACCATACGGGCGAGTTAGGTGGCACGAGCAATCTGATTCTCTCATTCGGAAAGTCAGATCAATGAATCCATTTTCACCTCGTCCTCGTTAACCCCCTCTCTCTATACTTGATCGAACTTATCTTTGTTCCGTCTCGATCAGGGTTGACATTGGAACTTTACCGAACGAACTCGTTTTCTCGAGAAAGGATCGGGTATATCTTATGATAACGGTTAAATAAACACTTGGAGTCCTACGCCCCATACAAAAGATCCTAACTCTAGGACGACGTCGTTTTAGCAATGCTATTTCTTTAAAATCATAGAAACACCTGAGTCAGAAAATGGCCCGATGAGATCTAAAGCTCGGCCAAAGGCCCACTCGTGATTTTATCCAAAGTCAAGCCCAAATTTTTGATGGTTTATCTTTTATTTTGCAGGAAGGGATAAATGTTAAGTTAGGAAGATAAATGTCAAAGATCAGAGGATAAATGTTAAGTTTTTGAAGATAATCTTGAATATCGAGGAAAAATGAATATTTCCGTGAAGCGATAAATTCGACCAAGGGCAGAAGGGGAAAGAGTAAACCGCCTCTAGAGGAGTATATAAGGACTTCGAGGTGTTGATGCAGATGACACACGAAAATCTCCACTCAGCGCAAACATAGCTTAGCACTTAGAGCATTTAGGCAACTTTCTGTTTTTGTTAATCAAGCTGCGACTCAACTAGGGTTTTGCAGTCTTAGGTTATTAGAACTAGAGATCTAGCCGACAACTCTCATAGCCGAGGCTCCTACCTTGTTGCAAACGCTCATACGAAAATTCGGAATAAGACATCTATTTGCTCTCTTTTCAATTCTTACTTTGATTTTCGATATTTACTTGGTATTCTGACTTATTGGTGTGTGGTTTAGCAGATATCTGGGACCTGTGGGAAACTAGGATTTACCCTGCGTTCCTAATTCAACGGAAATCGACAGTGCAAATTTCGTCTCCCACATGAAGTTAGCATTAGCGATTGCGAGGCAATTTCATTGGATATTCTTCTTAGTGAGTCAAGAAGCTCTGCGTCATAGCCATATTTGGAATAAGACATTTGTTGGGTAGGATATCTAACGTATGCAGGATCTATTTCATGTTTATTATTTTGAGTCTTTTCTCATATTTTCAAAGAATGTCCTGAGGGTTTCAGTATCCGCCATCTATGATGAATATCATAAGGCTAAGACGTGGAGGAGTCGTCCTCACTCTTATCATAGGCCAAGCATAGGAGGATCCTCTTCTTCAGTCGTAGGCCCTCTTCATTTCCCAATGGATCCCCCCGAAGCTTCTGGAATCTGGGAGGTGATGAGTTCTTGCCGTTGTGAACTGGCAGGAGATCGTCAAGGATCTGAGAGAGGATGGTTGCAAGGTGAGATATTGTTCCTTCATGCTAAGGTCTAGGCTTCGGCGATTCAGCAGAATTTCGCAGTTCAAAGGTCTAGGGCTTCTGCCTGTTAGGAGATTATTAAGAAGTGGTTAGAGAAACACACTGAGGAGAATCCTGAAGAGGAATACCGTCAGTACCGATTATGGGTGAGGATCGACGACCTCTTGGGGAATTCTCCTTCTATTGCTGTTTTGGGCTCCTGATAGTTGTTATTTACCAGTTTTAGACCATCATTTGGACCCTATTTGGAGTCTACTATGTTTGTTTGGACTTGTTTCAGAGTCTTTACCGGTCCAGGTATGTTTGGAGCATTATGGAGATCATGGAGCTTGTTAGATTATTCAAAGAGATATCTAGTTGCTGTTCACATTCAGCTAAGTTTGAGCCGAAGTCAAGCATGACCATCAATCGATGGAGCATCCTTGCTGTCAATCGATGGCCCACTCGGAGAGTATTGGCTGACTTCGAGCCCAAGTCAAGACGAATTACTAGAATGCTCGTGAACGAGTTTTGACCTAGTTTATATGGGTTCTGCAATTGTATAGGCAAAAACAATCACCACCACACAACCACACACATTTTACTTTATAGTTTTTGTAGTTTACGGAGAAGAGCTTAACTCCTTCAGAGATTTTTATTCGCAACCTCATTTATTATTCTATGCATTATATTATTGAATTCATCGTGTTTTCTTAGATCATGTCTGAGTAATTTACCTGTTAGATTTAGGGTTTATAATGGTACTCATGAATTAGCCCCAAAATAGGATTGCTAGGATGAAGTAATACCAATCTTTGGAGTTGTGTTTAATGCTTGTGTTCTAGAGTAGCTAACTAGAAACGTGAACTTAGGACATAGACAACTACGAGAGTAGGTTCTGTGCCAGAACTTATTCCATTAAGCTAGGTTGTTAGATGCATACGAGAGTTGGTCTAATTAGCGTAGTGGACGAACTTCCTGTCTGATTAGCATCGATCGACACTCGGCCTTAGCCGTCGGTCGACGGTGTAATTCTATGTCCGCATAAGAGAGTTGGGACAGGTCGGGTTAGTTAACATTTATTGTCCTCGCATATTAATAATTTCATGCATCCTATCCATTATAATTGACTTGCATGAAACCCTAGATCTCCCGCTTTTCCATATTTGCATTAACTTTAGTATTATAGATAATCTCTTATTTCTATAAACTTACAAATAAAAATTCTATTTATAGCTTGCCTAACTTAACCATTAGAATTATAGAAATCTATTGTGTGCCCTCGCTCTCTGTGGATTTGATTCCTACGTACTGCATTTTGACATCTCTTGGCAAGAGTAACTCGTATGGTTAATTTGATAGATTGCCTTATTAAGAATAAAAACCTTAACCCGGACGCTGTCCAATTTGGCGCCGTTGCCGGGGAGCAAGTATCGCCATTATATTTATTTTCTAGGTTTAGTCTAGGCTTTTTCGTTACTGCAATTTCCTAATAATTTTTTTTCTTCTATTTCAGGTGCATACCCAGCAATACCAGACGCAATAAGAATGAGGAATTACTCTTCTCAGATCCAGTTGGAATCGAACGCTCAATCCGTAAAAAGATACACCAAGCATCGATTGCCAACAGCATTCAACCGCCGATTGACGCTTCTTCACGACCAACATCGATCGAAATCATCAACACAACATCGATCGATAGTAGTTCACGAGTGCAGATGGTTGCGACTTTAGTTTTGGTATGAGATGAGAGAGGACACCTGTAAGACCTTGAAGGTTATCTGCGTAGTGCAACATGTCAGAGAATTGATGATTTGGGGGCTGTAATCCCTGAACTAGAAGTAGAAGCAGACACAAAAGTAGCTCGACTTAAAGCTAATGCCCAAGCTTCTCAACGGACACTGGCAAACTACAATCATCTAGACCAGTTCTATGCTAACAGATCCGCTATTTGTCCTCCAGCTTTCCAGAGGAATGACTTTGAGATCAAACCATCCTTCTTCGCACTTGTTGCGCAGACACCCTACCATGGATCGCGACATGAGCATCCAATGGATATCTGGAGCGGTTTGAGTATCTTGTATCTGTTATTAAAGCCAATATAGTACATGAGGACTATCTGTTTTGTAAACTCTTCAAGTACTCACTTGTTGGAGAGGCTTCACATTGGCTAAAGCAGCTACGACTGGGATCTCTGACATCCTGGACAGACATCAAGAATGCTTTACTGGGAAATTTCTTTGATGATGCGCGAGTAGAGGACTTGATAAGCAGAATCACTACCTTCACACATGAACCTGGAGAATCATTCAAAAGCTCTTGGTTCATATTCAAGTCCTATCAGAGAGACTGCCCACATCACGGTTTGAACGAGGTGCATGTACTTAGCACCTTCTTCAGAGGTATTGATTTGCAGTACCAGATGGTTTAGACACATCTAGTGAAGGGAATTTCAGCACTAGGAGTCCAGAAGAAGCAACAAGGCTTATTGAGAACTTGACGTCTAGGAATAGCACCAAGAAGACTGATTATGAGAGTAAGAAATCAGCTTCATCTTTGAGCAAGGAGTAGATAGATGAAGTCAAAGCAAAACTAGAAAATTTTCAGAAGTTTCTCAGGAAGCAAGAAGTGATAGCTATGGAAGAAGAAGATGTAAATTTTGTTGTTGGAAACGGTTTCCAGAGACAAGGAAATGAGAGCTACAATAGAAACTCCTATGGTGGCAACATGAGCAACTATAACCAGAGTTCACAACAGCAGAGGCCCATCAACAACAAAGGACCTTGGGATCTCTTTATCAGAACCCACCTCCGAAGACTCATGAGAGCAAGTTAGAAGCTATGGTTAGAATATTGGAGCAGCAGAAGCAGATAACTCTGAATTTCAATGGAAAGATAGATGCTCGTACATCAACCTCAACACAAAGTTTGAGACTCTCAACACTCATGTCAAGAATTTGGAGAATCAAGTGGTCCAGAAAAGTGAGGCCATTCAGAGACATAAGAACCTGATTAAGGAGAAAGGAGAAGCAGGTTAGAAACACCACGTCAGTGCATTGATAAGTGATGATTTTTTGGCAAGAGGTGAAGAGAGAACAGCTCCAAGAGGGAGATTTCTGAGTAGAAAGTGCTATGTCTTTCGGCAGTTCGCACTGGTGTCAATCAACAGCCATTACTGAGCATCGATCGACGGAAACTTCAGAGTCTGTAGCTTTGTGTGAGTCTTCGAACATTGATCGACATCAAGACTTCAACATCGATCAACGGTCTTCAACAGCAGAA